>CAUYPO010112780.1:0-22556 GCA_963574435.1 Cheirogaleus major
CAGTGAGAATGGCCTTTATCAAAAAGTCCCAAAACAATAAATGTTGGCATGGATGTGGAGAGATAGGAACACTCATACACTGCTGGTGGGACTGCAAACTAATACAACCTCTGTGGAAAGTAATATGGAGATACCTCAAAGAGCTGCTGGTAGAACTACGTTTTGATCCAGCAATCCCATTACTGGGCATCTATCCAAAAGAACAAAAGACATTCCATAAAAAAGACATCTGCACTAGAAAGTTTATAGCAGCATAATTCAGAATTGCAAAGATGTGGAAACAACCCAAATGCCCATCAATACATGAGTGGATTGATAAAATGTGGTACATGTATACCATGGAGTTCTATTCAGCAAAAAACAATGGTGATCTAGCACCTCTCGTACTATCCAGGATAGAGCTGGAACCCATTCTACTAAGTGAAGTATCTCAAGAATGGAAAAACAAGCAGTACATGTACTCACCAGCAAATTGGTATTAATGGATCAACACCTAAGTGGACATAGAGGAATAACATTTATTGGGTGTAGGGCAGGTGGGAGGGGGGAAGAGGGGATGGGTATATACAAACACAATGAGTGAGCTGTGCAATGTTTGGGGGATGGTCACGCTTGAAGCTCTGACTCAAGGGAGGAACGGGGGCATGGGCAATATACGTAACCTTAACATTTGTACTACCATAATATACTGAAATAAAATAATGTGAAAAAAAGAGAATTCTAGCATTTTTCTGGAGGAAATCTGGAAAATTCCTCACTGGTTGAATTGTTAAGATACCTCAGAGACTTATTCAATACCAGCTGCCCATTCTAAGTTCCCAGTCCCATTTAGAGATAAACTGGGGAATTCACTCTGTACACAAGTGAGATCAGGTTTTTGCCTCTATTTGTTCTTGTTGCTGCTATAACATGTCTCTCCTGCAAGCTGCTCCATGTGGTACAGTGTGTGGACAACACATACAGGCTGGCATAGCCTCTGCCTGGAAGGTAGAGAGGCTCATGCTTGGAAGTCTCAGGTCAGGGTCATTGGTTAATACTCACATGTTCATACATTTTTCCCAAAGCATGGTTTCTAAGCCAGGATGGCTGGTCCAGCCTGGGCTTCCAGCCATAGCTGGTCATTTTCCCAGAACCAGCCCTGACATGTCACTGAGTCACCAGCTCGGACCTTCCCTCCCTCATGCTGAAGTTCCCTTTGAGAGGCCTTGATGTCCTTTTCTGCCATTGTGGTTCGGGCAACCTCAGTCTATCAGAGGAGGTTCTCATTTTCACCAGTATGTTATTAAATCTTGGTCTTGGTTCAGGAGCAATAACACAAACCTCAGCTCTTTATAAAAATTGAATTTTCCATTTATACATCTAAATTTTTAAGCACAGATGAAAGATGATTACACTTGAATACTTTTATCTGCTGGATTCCATCAAGAAGATTTTGAGGCTGGTGGGAGAGAGGGGTATGAGATCAGGAGGGCAATTTCCCAACCTGTAAGAAAAGCCACAATCACTTTAATCGTTAGTGATATAATTATCTCTAAGAGAGTAGAAGAAAATATTCTACTTTCAAATGACAGAAGCCCTGAAAATCTCATCTAAGGAACTGAAAATAACTTGTAGGTCTATTTATTTTTTTTACTTTTTGCTTTGTGCTCTAAATTCATTTTTAGTAACAGTGGAAGCCATTTGAAATGAAATACAACACTTAAAGGAAATGAAACAGAAATGAATGCCAGCAGTAAATGACAAGGAGAAATAAAGTTCAATGTGTTCCCAAGAAATTCTCTTAGGAGTAAATGTTGCAAATTTAATTCTTACTTTTGAAATTTTACTATCATGAAGTTATCTGTTTGTATTAATTAGTTTTGTTATGTTATGTCCATTTGTTTTCTTAAGAGCACAAATTTGGCCCCAAATAGACCTGAATTCAGATCAAATCCCTTAATTTCTCTGTGATGTTTTCTTTTCCTTTAGATTTAAAGTAGGCAAAATGATACTTACATTTTATTTATAAGGATTAAAGACAAAGTGTCTGATACTAGACCTATCATATGCAGCAGGCATTTAATACATGGCAGCCACTATGATTATTATATCTGATATTAGCATTATAATAATTCATTTTAATATTTGAGGTATTATTTCTAGTACATTTGTGATAACTGCTCCTAAATAGAGTTTTTAAGTTTGTGTCCAAAGTTGTTAGAAATAAATATATTGGACAATAACATGATAATAATCACAATAAAAAATAAAGCCATTGGACAATAAAGATTATTCTCAGTTGAGCACATAGACTGAATGTGTTGTCAATGATCATGATTTTCTTAGTCCATTCAGGCTGATATAACAAAATACCTTAGGCTGGGTAATTTATAAACAATAACAATTTATTTCTCACAGTTCTGGAGGCTGGGAAGTCCAAAATCAATGTACCAGGGGATTTGGTGTTTGGTGAGGACCTGTTCCTCATAGATGGCACCTTCTGTGTCCTCACATGGCAGAAGGAGCAATTGGCCCCCACACGTCCTTTTGTAAGGGCACTAATACCGTTCATGAGGGCAGACCACTCGTAACCTAATCACCTCCCAGCGGTGCCACCTCTTAATATTAATGCCATCACCGTGGGGGTGAGGTTTCAACACATGAATTTTGGAGGGACACAAACATTCATAACATAGCAATAATAAGGTTAAAGTGTTCACCCACAGAGAAGTGTTAAGAGGTATGTACTGTTTGTTAGAAAATGTGCTCGCAATTAGGAAGAAGTTAGGTGTCTGGTACTTTCTTAAATTTTTGTGTTTCTTTCAGACTTCTATTGTCTCCTTCCTACACCATTTCTTATGACTTTTTCTTATAGCTAAACTTAAATATTTTTTCTTGAGTACTATCTTAATCAGTTGTGTTTTTATCCAATGGACTTCCATTCACTATCCCCTATTGGATATTTTAACAACTTAACTAACATTTTCTGTATAACCAACATTATTCAAAGTTCTAGCAATACATGCATAAATAAAACTTGATCCCTCCTCTCAAAGACATTGACCTATTTGGAAAGGACATCCAAGAAGCAAACATTCTTAACATAATAATGGCATATCATAATAACATAATTTCTTAGTGTGGCAGTGGTTGGTGGGAGGAAAGGCAGAAACTTTCTTAGAGGAAAGTAAAGCTTTGCTCTGTCTTTATGAATGAAAAATGTACAAGAAGAACAAATGTAGGGCTGAAGCTCCTGGAATAAGAACCAGCATGGGCAAGATTACAGAAGCAGAGAACCATGTAACATGTGCAGAAAACTGGAAGTAGTCTGTAAAGTACAGGGTTTGGAGTTGCAGGTGCTAAAGCTATAGAGATGCACAGATGCCAGAGAGGGAGGAACCTGTGTAGAAGCCTAAAGTGCTTGGGTTTCACTTCAAAGACAATGGGAATCCCTTGGAAGGGCAGTTTAAGTGAATAATGACATCAATTATAGTTCATAAATAATGAGTGGCAATCACTTACAACACAAACCAATTCTGACCCATACTAAAGACATGGAGAGTTCAGAAATGCATTGGCCAATATAGAAAAAAGTATTCAAAATCTGGATTAAATCTTTCACATATGTCCCATCCCATTCACTGAAACCCTATATCCCTTGAGAAAAATCCACAGGAGGCACCCTTCACTAAGGATTTGAGAAATACAGTGTGAGGACAGCACATGGTCTTTGTTGTTGTTTATTTCAGCATATTATGGGGGTACAAATGTTTAGGTTACATATATTGCCTTTGCCCCACCTGAGTCAGAGCTTCAAGCATGTCCATCCCCCAGATGGTGCACACCACACCCATAGGTGTGTATATACCCTCCCCCCACAACCTGCCCGACACCCGATGAATGTTATTACTATATGTGCACTTAAGTGTTGGTCAGTTAAGTCAGTTAACACCAATTTGATGGTGAGTACCAATGGTGCTTGTTTTTCCATTCTTGTGATACTTCATTTAGTAGAATGGGCTCCAGCTCTATCCAGGATAATACAAGAGGTGCTAGATCACATGGTCTTACTCATTGATTTCTCTAAGCTTGAAATTCTGGTGGCTTATACTACAAATAAAATGAGTTTCTTGGTTTCTCCAAGGCAAAAGCTACTATAATGAAATGCAAAACCATTAAAGTGGGAATGAAGCAGAGAAGAAGAACAGATACCAAGGTGTGATAACAAGCCGGCCAATGTTTGGTATTAAGTAAAACTGATAGCTGGATCTGGTGGAAGTGTTCTCTCAACCACATCTCTGGCAGTCCATCTTGAACAACAAAGGAAGAATTTATCCATCAACCACTGTCTCCCTTGTACTCTTTCATTGTACATCTCCAAGACTGTCCACTTGGTTTTACATCTTAAAATCTACCAGGGAAGCTTTTGGGAAGGAAATGATTTATATGTGGTGATGTTGGCATGAGGTAATGTACCATTGGGTTATACTTACATGAAGTCAGTTAGAGCCCACACAGACTGGGCTGCTTCTTTTGTAGCTGGTGGAGGGGGATGGGTGGTGGTCAACAGGCCTGGGGAAAGCTGAAAGTGAGTCTGAAGATTTTGACATGTGCAACCTGTGGTCAGTGAGGATGGGCCAATCACTGTGTGGCAGAGACTGGATTGGAGAACATTCACCATCATGGGCTATGTGGGTGTGACTTTCATAGCAGAGTGCAGGACTGACATTATAATCAGGTCTCTGAGGTTGGTAGGATCTGCTGAGCTCTTTCACATTGGCTCATTGATAGTAGGGTATCTAGAAGTGATACCCATAGTCAATCATTATGCTCTTCTTCAGTTCTTTAAATACAGGAATTCACACTCTCATGAATAGGGATCTGGCATGAGCAAACATGATCATGATTATACACTTTCCTCCCAATATCAGATAAAGGTTCTGTATGATCATAGACATAAACATTTTGAAGGAAAAGGAAACTAGCTTTACTTAGGGAAAGACCCTGTTGTAACATGACAAGGTTACCTGGAGAATGTTCCTCCTCATATAACTCATGGCCATTTGCCTAAACAATGGGTAGTGGTGAAAGGAAGACACCCAGGCTTTTCAGGAATGATTGGTGTTGGCTCTGAGGTGACATTAATTTCTGAGGACTACAGGAGATTGGTGTAGGTTTGATTGCAGTCCAAATTACAGAAAATCAACAGAGACTTTCAACATAACCATGGTCATCTTCCCAGGTACGTAATATTGGGAGTAAATGTCCTCACACCAAGCAGAATCCCCACAATTGTCAACATTTCAATCACTCCCTCGTGAATTCTCTAAACTGTCTTCATTTATCTGTTGTACTCGTCATCTAGAAACCTATGCCACATGCAACTTCACCACCTGCAAGGAAACACTCAGACACCTGCCTTCTCTAGGTTTGTACCCAAGAAACAGACACCTATTTGAGAAACACACATACATATCCGCCCCCACACACAATCAGATGGATGCTAATATAATAAGATTTCAATCCTGTATTTCCTTAAGTTTTCTGTTCCTGTCCTCACAGCAATGACTGCAAATCTTTTCTGCTCTTCTAAAAGCTCTCATAGCCCATTTCAACCTCCACATTCTTGAAAGACAGCCTTGCTTCCTTCTTGAATGAGTAAATAAAAGTCATTAGTTGGAATTCTGTCAATTTTCCACCAAAAATGTACAAATTCAAGTGTGTCCATACGTAGTCCTCTTCTCCTTTAATACAATGCAGAAGGTGTCCCTCCATGTTTCAAAGACTAATGTTTCTATATTGCTCTATATTCTAATTCCCAGGAAAGTTACACTCCCAATTCTTCCTCTCTTTCATCTGTTTCCCACTTTTGTCCTTCTCATGCCCTGCTTTCGTCTCTCAATATTATCCTCGAGCTGGGCTGTCTATATTCCTTCTCTTCACATTTTCAAGTGTCTAAAGGAGTTTTAAAAAGGTAAGAGATGCAAATATTTGAAAGAAGGAATAAAGAATATATAGACTCAACTTTCCAACCCCAAAGTACATGGTATATGAGTAGCTTCATTGAAAACATGTCAAGGGAAGTATCCTCAGTGGAGATCCAGTTTTAAGTTTAGTCAAAACATGGGGTTAACATTAAGGAAAGAGGTGGAGGATTTAATGGGGCTTTATCTCTTGCAAGATAAATTTTAGTGAGCACAATGGTGGGGCATGGTAGGGTAGGAATACAGTGAGAAAGAGAGGAAGAGAACGCAAGAGAAAAATTTGTTTTAGGTCAAGACAGCACAGTGAATTATGGAGATGAGATTGGTTAAGTAGTGTTTCCCAAACTTTCCTATGAATAAAATTCAACTCAACCCAAGTGAGAATCCTTATCCCCAGTTTTCATCCCAGGTCTCATCCCCAGAACTAGTAATTTGAATTTTTAGCAAGCACTGTGGGTCATTTTTATGATGAGGCAAATAC
This sequence comes from Cheirogaleus major, assembly GCA_963574435.1. NCBI lineage: Eukaryota > Metazoa > Chordata > Mammalia > Primates > Cheirogaleidae > Cheirogaleus > Cheirogaleus major. The sequence goes on from CAUYPO010112780.1 coordinate 6,445, forward strand.
AAGAGGGGTGCAGCCATAGAGAGTATGTGTGTATTTGTATGTTTATGTGCATGGGTTCTAGTATTTTGGACATTAGCTTTAAAACAGAAATGAAGAACCTGGAGAATTTGGGTTCTAACATATTCTTGGAGCTCCATAAGTCCCCGGACCATACAGAATTACCTGTGGCTTGAATGGTTGAGTGTCTGATAGGCGTGTCCCTTAATGTTACTTTTGGTGATTAAGCTGGCATCTGTGATTATTGGCACAATGATGCAAGTGAGTATGAGGTTCTAACTGTATTGTGACAATGCTTATATGGCTTACAAGCTGGAAGCTTCCAAGGCTTGAAGCAGTTTAGGCCCAGCAGTGGTGATCTTAGGGAGCATCTGGCTGACATTCTTGGCTGGCTTTGACTAAAGGCTTTGTGATGTCCAGCCAGATCCATGTTATAATGCTGAATCAGGGTAGTGGTGGCAGCGGGCAAGAGGAGGGACAGAGTCAAGAAATATCTAAGCTGTAACTCTGAGAGGAGTTTTTGATTGATTATAAGGGAGAGACAGAAAGACAAAGGAGTTTTCTGCTTTGGAGACTACGTATGGTGATGCTATTGACTGAGACATAAAATACATCACCACAAGCAGGTTTTTGTGGTATGTGAAATAAGTGAGTTTTGCATTCCTTGAGGCTAAGGTGCCTGCGTTACAGTCACACATAGATGTTCAATGTTACATGTTTCTGAACTCATTAAAGAGGCGTGGATGGAAGATGCAGATTCCACAGTGTGGTGGTTAATTTTGTATATCGAGTTGGTTGGGCCACGGTGGTCGGATAGTATTGTGGATGTTTCTGAGAAGGTGTTTTTCAGATGAGATTAATATTGAAATCAGCAGGGTGTTTACCATCTATAATGTGGATGGCCTCATCTAATCCACTGAGGGCCTTAATAGGACAAAGACTGACATCCCCTCAGAAAGAAGGGATTCTGCCAACAGACTGCCTTTGGACTCAGACTGTGACTCTTTCTTGGGTTTCCAGATGCCTGGCCTATCTTGCAGATTTTAGACTTGCACCTCTAGAAGTGCATAAGCTAATAACTTAAATTTCTCTCTCTCTCTGTAGGGGTGTGTGTGTGTGTGTGTGTGTGTGTATGTGAATATATGGATATACATACATATACACACTCATATATATATTTATTTACATATATTTATTTATTTACACATCTGTGTGTATATATACATACAAACAATCATGAGTTGCTTAACAGTGGGGATACATTCAGAGAAAATGTGTTTATTGTGCTAACATCATATAGTGTATTTAAAAAACCTAGATGGTACAGCCTACTACACATTTAGGCTATATGGTATAGCCAATTGCTCCCTAGGCTATAAACATATAAAGTATGTTGCTATATGGAATATCACAGGCAACTGTAACACAATGGTAAGTATTTGTGTATCCAAACATATCTAAACACAGTCCATTCCGCTGCAAGGTTATGATGGCTACAAATTCCTATCACCACTAGGCAACAGGGATTTTTTATCTCCATTATAATTTTATGGGGCCACTGTTGTATATTCAGTTCCTTGTTGACTGAAATGTCATTATGCAGCGTGTGTATGTGTATGTGTATGTGCGCGTCTGTGTATACATACACATATAAGCACGCATCTGTTGGTTCTGTTTCTCTGCAAGTATTAGGGTTTTGAGATGGAATCGATTACCCTGAGAAAAAGATTGGCCTGAGAAGAGAAACAGACTGAGGATAAATCTTGGGGACAATAGCAGTGTGTAAATGGTGAAGAATATACAGAAGGACATGAAGAAACCTGAGAAGGATTGATCGTGGACACGTGAAGAGTGTCATGGGAGTGAGCTGAGTGATCTAATGGAACAGAGAGTAAGGTGGAGGGAGTAGTGCACAGTGTCACCAAGGCAGACAGATGGAAACGTGGTTATGTGATTTGGCAATTAGAAAGTCCTTTGTAATCCTAGCTAAAGTGGTTTCAGAGATGGGAACCCCATTTTCAGTCTGGAAAAGAATTAATTGAGACATGAGAAACCAAAGGCTTTTCTTTGAAAATTTGAAATGAAAAGGGAAGGAGAGAGGGAAGTAGCTATCATGAAACCCAGGTCCAAGAGAAAAGTGTTTAAAATTTTTTTATATTTTGTTTTCATTTTGTTGTAAGTCTACGACATCTGCAGCACATTTTCAAGTTGGAGAAGCAGCCTCCAAATTATGGAGAACTGATTGTTTGAGCAGCAGGGAAGGATGATGGTTCCCAGTGGAGACGAGCACAAGTGGGAGTTGGAGTCCCAGCGCTGGTCTGATCACACCTATGAGGAAGCACACAATCACCAGGGCACTGGGAGACAGCCTGGAAGCGTAGGCCACACGTAAAGATGTAAGATGAGAGTTACAGTGAGAAAGGAGCTCATAGAAGTAGATCCTCAAATGAGAAAGGGAGAGTGAGGGTTAGTGTGATGAAATTTCAAGAGTGGCAAAGTGATTCTAACACTTTGCTTAGGAAGGAAAATTGGTTAAAGAGAAGAAAACAATAGATAAATTATAGTTAAGGGGTCAGGTTAGAATATTTAAATTTGTACTAACAATAGGGCTTAGGACTGTACCTTTCTCTGTAGCGTATGTGGCGGGCTAAATTCAGGACTAGAGCCTGTGTGCACTGCACACCCATGGTTCTAGCACAAGGAAATACTAGCAAGCTAGATAGTTCCTTGTGGAGAAAAATTAAGGTCAGCACCAGTGGGGTCCCAGATGAGTGGGGAATGAGGTGAATGGCAAGAGGGAGCTGGTAGAAGAGATTAAAAAAGGATAATTTTTAAAAATTCTCTCCCTCACTTTAAAATCCAACTGTATTCTTAAGGCAGGCATTTTCCCTTCCATGGCTTGAAGAATTATCCAAAAAGTCACCACTGGTTATTGCTAATTGACCCAGAGAATTACTCCAGGTGGCTACAAATCTCACCATCTGCTTTGGACTCTTTCTTCAGTCTGCTGTCCCGGGTTTCTCTGCCATTGGCATCACTACTGGGAAGCTTTCTCTCTGCCTGGCCCCAGCAGATTGATTACCTATTTGGACAGTCTGCTGTTCTTTGGACAATCACTGCAACATGTGCTATTTCTCAAATTACCCCCATGGCAAGTGTGGCCAACAGTAAGTGGTGGCCCACCCTCCAACACAGCTCTTAGGACACTAACTAACTGCTTGATAGGAGCATTGAGACGGTTCGTTGTCATGTTCTTATGTTGAGCAAATTTTGTGTCCAAATGTCTCATGAAAACTGAAGAATGATTAACACATAGGGAATATTTTACAATACCAATAACCATGTAAGGATAAAGTATGAATACTAAAGGGATATAAGCATTAGGGATTATATGATGCTTGATAATCAACACAGCTGTTTGGTGATATGAAAATGTAGTTCCCATCAGAAAGTAACTTGCTGAAGTTTAATCTCCCATGTTTTACAGAGAGTTGGGCTACTATCCTGAGTTCTCCTAGTTATTGAATCATTATTGTGCCTTCTGTAATTTAGGAGTATGGTTGGTAGAATAATAATTATTTTGGGATCTATTTTGTTTGGGGTAAATTTGAAATTATGAAACCATTTGTCTTTGACCTTTGGAGTTTCTGAGAGGGGTCAGCTGCAGACCTGATTCTGCCTACTTTTCAGTGAAAAAGCAATTGTTTTGTATTACTGAATCATCCATCCAATACAGAAATTGAAAGAACATCTCAGAATTTTCCATTTTGTGTAATGAATACTGGGGAAGCCATTCCTCATTTATCACAGATGTTTGATTAAGCATTATATTATGATGGAGGAAGTACAACTCTTGGAGTCAGAAGAATCTGAAATTTGTTTCTTACTTTGTCAATCATTCAAGCTGTTAACCTGAAAAATTATGTCATTTTCAGGCTGTTAGTTTTTACATCTGTAAATTTGGTCTTTTGCTCCATTCTTAAAGTAGATGTGATATTTCACATTAAGATATAGCCTAAAGTAATAAAATTGCCTTTAATTTTACAATAATATTACACATATGTAAAATTTACACAGTAATTCTTCTATAGCTTTTCATCAATGAAGTTTAAGCAAAGAAACTTTTGAGAAAGTAGCCACGTGCCTATCAACAGTTCCATTTTATAGTGTTTGCTGACTTTTGTACTATATGTAAAAGTGACAGAAATCCTATATATTACCAGCAGGTAGTAGAAGAAAATGTCAGAACAAACTCCAGTGACATTTAAGGAAAAAATGAGGGTTGAGCTTATTGTAAATTCTCAAACTATATTCTTTCAAACTCCATTTACATGTGGCCATTGCCTCACAATTGAGAAATTTTTCTTCATTAAATCACTACTATTGTTGCAATTTGTTTTAAAGCAAATTAATTTAACATCTATTTATTTCCATTTCATCAATATCACTAGAGGAATTTTACTTACAGAAAGAATTACTCGATTGTTGCAAATAATTGTCTCTTCAGTTTAAATATGTGCATATTTATTTTTGGCAACATATTTATTATGAAACGCAATAATACAATTTCTGTTTTCAAATTGTTGGGTCCAAGATGAAAATTTTCTAATAAAAAACTCCAATCATTACTGTGTTCATCCTAGTAGCATGTAAGGTTCATTTAGGTATTCTGATATTTCTACTCTTCCTGCTAGAATAAGAATAAATTTTTTATTTTAAACTATTACATAAATTATTTATTTGGCTGCAAAAGAATAAGTATATCTTAGAGCCTTTTCAAATTTAAATAAATATTTGATTGTGGAAGGCAAGCCCACTTTTCTATAGAAAATGATGGTGTACTCATCATCAATTTCTTCATAATAATTACCGAATAGGTAATTATTTTGTATGGCTTCAAATAAGTTTAATGTACTCACAGCAGTGGTCTAGCAATCATTCAAATTTTTGAGAAAAACTCTGCAAAGTATACAATGTAACAATATGGCATTTGTGAACTAAAATACAATCTTAAGTTTCCCCTTCCACCAGCTGACTGAATGGACGACCCTCCCCCTAGGGGATATCCTAAAAGTAAATTGCTTGCCATAGAGGAGGAATGCCTCATCATTAACCCCTCCCTTCTTGGAGACTGGCTTAGAAGATTTTGAGCATCAAAAATCTAGGTCCTGGTGGGACTTGGGATATAGAGAAAACATGATGAATCTGAGTAAGTCTAGATGAAGCTTTCTCAGGTTGCTGGGGGCAGGAAGAGAATCAAAGGAGAAATGAGCGTATCTGAAGTGTGACAAGTTCCTTGAAAATTCCCCATACTCTGAATATGTAGCTAACTTCAAGGTTCTAGATGCAATGGGAAAAGATGCTGGAAGTACCACAAGACCAGTTTGTAGGAGCCATGTGTATAAAAGCCTCTCAGGATCTTTGAGGGTAGCCAGTTAGGCAGGCAATATCTGAGAGTAGGAATGGTTACAAGGTGATACTGAATGTTCTTGAAGAGTTTTCCATAGTCCAGTATAAATTGTGCCCAGGAAGATGAACCCTATGTGTCAGACAGGGGCACAGAAAGAGGAAAAGGAGTTATTCCCAACTCAGACAATTTAAGAAAGAAATGAGCAACAAAGAGTGACCTCTACGGGAAGATGAACCTGAGGGGATTGTAACTGTCTCATCCAATACTAGGGACAGATGGTGACTATACACCAGAAGTGTCACCCCTCCACTACCTCACAAAAAAACTTGCCACTACACAAGCAGCCTCAAACTTAAACAAAACCCCTAGGAAAGAGAGACCAACTTAAACTGACCAACATAATCATTTTATTCCATTCAGGACTTTGAAATAAGAATTACAGAAAGTTTTAGAAAAATGTAGCACTTTGCATTGTACTCATTACAACAATCATGTTCCTTCAGTAATTTTAAGAATCCACTTATGGCTCAGATTAATTTAAAATATATTGGACCCAGAATTGCCAAAATAATTCTTAGAAAAATAAGAACAATTTGGATGATTCACACTTCCTAATTTTAAAACTTACTACAAAGCTGCAATAATCAAGACAGTATCCTTATTAGCAAAAGCATAGGCACATAGATCAATAGAATAGGATTGAGAGTCCAGAAAAAAAAACTTTTACATTTTTGGTCAATTAAGTTTTGACAGTGGTTTCAAGGGAATTCAATGAGACAAATCTAGAAACAATGTTTCTGGGATAACTGAATATCCACATGTAAAAGAACAAAGGTAGAGCCATTCCTGACATGATATACACAAATTAACTCAAAATGAATCATAGACCTAAATAGAAGCACTAAAACTGTAAAAATTCTTAGAAGAAAACATCAGAGTAAATCTTCATGCCTTGGGTTAGATAATATATTTTTTAGATATGACATCAAAATCATGAGCAACAGAAGAAAAAGTAGATGAACTGGACATCATCAAAATTAAAGACTTTGTGCTCCAAAGTACATAATCCAGAAACTGAAAAGACTATGGAATGGAAAAACATTTGCAAATAATTTATCTGAAAATCACCTTATATACAGAATATAGAAAGAACTCTTGCAATTCAACAATAACAAACAACCCAACTAAAAAAATTGGGCAATGGGCTTGAATATGCTTTTCTCAAAGATTTATAAATGGCCAAGAAACACATGAAAAGAGACTTAACATCATTAGTCATTAAGGAAATACAAAGTAAAAACACAATAAAATACTACTTCATACCCTCTATGATGGCTAAAATAAAAAAGACAGAAAATAACAAAATTTGGTCAATTTGTAGAGAAATTGGAACCCTTATAACTTACTGATGAAATTTTAAAATGCTGCAGCAACTTTGGAAAGCATTTTTGATAATTCTTTAAAATGGTAAACATAGAGTTGCCAAATGACCTAGCAGTTCCACTCCTAAGTCTATACCCAAGAGAAATGAAAATTTATGTGCACACAAAAACTTGTACATGAATGATCACAGTGGCATTTTAATGACAAAAAATTGGGAACAACTAAAGTGTTCATCAGCTGATACAATGCATAAACAAAATGTGGTATACACATACAATGGAATATTATTTGGCAATAAAAAGGAATGAACTATTGATACACGTTACAACAGGGATGAACTTTGAAAAATATTATGCTAAGGGAAAGAATCTAGTCATAGAAGACCACATATTATTTATTGAATAAGGATTCTAAAACAAGAACCATATGTACTCACCAGCAAATTGGTATTAACTGATCAACACCTAAGTGGACATATAGGAATAATATTTTTCGGGTGTCGGGCAGGTGGGAGGGGGGAGGAGGGGATGGGTATATACAAACATAATGAGTGAGATATGCACCGTCTGGAGGATGGTCACCCTTGAAGCTCTGACTCGAGGTGGGAGGGGGCCATAGGCAATATACATAACCTTAACATTTGTACCCCCATAATATGCTGAAATAAAAAAAATTTTTAAAAAGACCACATATCATATGATTCCATTTATATGAATAGTACAGGCAAATCTCTAGAGAAGGAAAATAGATTAGTGGTTGTCAGGGACTGGGGGAGTGACGAATATGTAGCTACTTCTAAAGGATACTGAATTTCTTTTTTCAGATGAAATGTTCTAAAATTAGAGTTTGAACAACTTTGAGAATACACTGAAAACACTGAATTGTACATTTTGAAAGGATGAATTTTGTTGTGTGAATTATATCTCATAAACAACAATCGACTAGAATGGATGCAAAGGAATCTTGAATCATGGAATTGGGAATCATTTTTCATTCACTTATGTGAGAATTGTCAATGATGAGAAAGATTTTCAGAATTTATGGCTAATTTGGAATTTCCATGGTCCTAGGATGAGAAGAGATTTAAAGTCATTCTATGGAATGTTATGAATGCCCCAGGAACATAGAGGGTGATTTTCAGAAAGAAGAGAATATAAATAAAAACTGACAAAATTCAATTTTCCAAACTACTGTTCTGAGAATCCTTAAACAAGGAATGCTGTGGGAGGTGATATTTAAGTCAATATCTTGAAATAGTAATTTCTAAATAACTATCTTTTTCTGGAGAGGTAAAAAAAAAAAATACTAGGATTATTCATCAAGCAAGTAAAAACAACCAAGCTAGCATGTCCCTTAACACCATTAAGTGTAGTGGATTGAGCACAAGTAGAATGCCCCTTCCCCCTACACACATATCCTCAGAAGGCTACAAACTAACCCTAGAATGCAACATGATGACTACCCCATGAGAGGTTATATTTCTAAGGCACCCAGTAGGGATTCAGTGAAACCAAGGCTCCTAATAAAGTTTTTTTCCATCTGGTACAATTGATGCTCAAAATAGAAATTGATATAAGATATAGAAATCATAGGGCTATACTTGGTTTATGGACTTAGATTTGTTCATTTGTAAAAAGGGGCTTCTTAATTGAAACAAACACAAATAACTCCAAGATCCCAGTCATGACCTGGTCACCATCATCATAGCTGACATCCATGTGTTGATTGTTATCCTGTTGAGAGCCTCTAGTTAAAGATTTGTTTTGACAGTAACAAGTTTGAGTGTTTGTACTATCGTATTTGAATTACTTCTATGTCCGTTATACAAGTGAGTTTTTCCATTTTCATATCATTTCAACTAGTTCTTCCATTTTCATTTCATTTTGTGGAAAAAAAATACAAAAGGGTAAAGCAACATACAAAAAGGTACAGAGGTGGCATAGAGTTTCCGTGTGTGTTTATGGGAACCATTGTAGGAAAGATTACCTTGAATTCACATGCAGATGAAGACTGATGAAAATATCACCCGAAGATGTAGCAGAAGTGACAATGGAAATAAGCTGTGGCATCCAACTTGATACAAGCAACTCAGCACTTCCTTGCTTGCCAGAGCACGTGTCTCTCTCATGTTGGTCCAAAAGAGTCAGTGCTCATGAGGAGTACACACTGGAGCATCATGCTCCCAGGCTGTTGTTTGGATCTTGCACTCCTGAGAAATGCATGAATCTTGGCTTATTGAATCACTTATTTAAATACATTCCAAATTCCTTTTTTGTTTGAAAATTTAATGAAATAGGTCTTATTATTAAATAGACATTAAAATTTTATTTTACCTAAACTTTGAATCAGTGCTACATCAATTTTCACTTTGACAAATATGACAATATTTTGTCATATTTTGTTTTCCAAGCTTCCTTTGTTCCTATAAAGCTATTGAGAAAACCATTACATTTATGCTCCAGTTAGAGAAAATCTTTCTATTTCATTGACTCTAACAAGTGCCAATATGACAGCAATAGTTTCATCTTATGGCATGACAGCAGTAGATTCACTTGACTCTTATAAAAAGTAGTATTGTTTACTCAATTTATCAAAACCTAAGAGAGAAAAATAAAAATACACTGTGGAAACATTTACCAGCCAGGATTTTCAGCTTCAGCTTTTATAGGTAAAGAGCTTGGAAGTCTTCATTCCATCTTTAAAACAAGAAAAAAGAGAGACAAACTGAAAATCAATGACTTTTTTAGAACCGCTAAAGAACTGAAATTACAGTCCAAATCAACTTCTTGAAATCTGGAGAGATGGGTGTGTCCAGAGACGCACGGCTGAGATTGACTTACCTGGAAGATGCTGCTGGAGCCATAAAACATAAGAACATGAAAATAGTAATTTTGACCAGTTGCTGGAAGCTGAGTATGGGCTAGTGTGAGAGTGAGAAACTCCTGTGGGCCCCAATCTCAGGAGGCTTCCACCCTTTCATAGCTTTACTTTAAAGAATCTCACTAGGGTCTCATGATGAAGAGCTGTGGGAGATTCCCTTGTGGCGCTGGATGGAGAAGGAGAAGAGTAATCATTGCGAAATACATCCAGAGCTTTCTCCGAAACAAAGGCCTAGTCTCTAAGGAAGGGATTTGCCAGAGCCTTATCCCAGTTGGAGAAAGAAAAATTGTTCCCATTCCAGGTGCTTCTGCCTTCCTGTCCCACCTAAGGGAAAGGAAAACAAACATATATAGTCAACAGAGGTCAGGCCTTCAAGGAAATAGTTTGGGGATGCGGAAGTTAGGGAGGAGAGAAGGTAGCAGGAGGGAAATGCTACATCACTGGAGAAATGTTTCTGTTGGTCACAGTTCAGAGACACAGGTCTATTAAGACACTGAGATTTAATCAGAAGATTATGGATGCCCCCTCCCATACACACTTTACCACCACACCAACAGAGATACAGTTGCATGTATCTCATGCTGCAAACATCAGCAGCATGTTACAGCAGAAAGTGCTGTAAGACACTGATGCTCTCTGAGGAGGAGGACTTAGGGAATTTCAAGACCAGAAGGAAAATAAAAACAAGAACTGTTGAGGAACTTGAGGCCTTTGTCACCTACAGCTATTGAAAACATTGAACACAACTCAACCCCTAGCCGGAGTAAAATAAATTCTTACACTGAAGGACTATTTATCTCTGCTTTTACTACCAGATACAGTATGTCTGTCTTTCAACAAAGAGTATAAGGCATGCCAAAAACCAAGAAAATGATACAGCCTGAGGAGACAACATCAGTACCAGAATCAGATGCAGATAAAACACAGATATTAGAATTGTCAGAAAGGGAATTTATATGCTAAGGGCTTTAAAGAAAGTAGGTAGACAACATGTAAGAAAAGATGAGTAACATAAGCAGATTGATGGGACTACTAAGAAAGAATCAAAGGAAAATGCTAGAAATTAAAAAAAATACTATAATAGAAATAAAAAAATATCTTAAATTCAGCATGGCTGAGAAAAGAAACAGTGTTTAAAGATAGGTCACTTTGTATTTCCCAAACCAAAATACAAAAGACAAATGAACAGAAAAATAAACATACACACACACACCACTTACACAAACAGAATAGAAATTTAAAAACTATGAAACCATAAAAAAAAGATGTAACTTAAAATGCATTTGGAGTATCAGAGGAAGAAGAAAGACAAAATGGAACAGAAGAAATATTTGAAGTAATAATGGCCAAAACCTCTCCAAAATTAATAACAGCCCCAAAACCACTGCTCTAAGAAGCTCATAAAATATCAAGTATAATAATTACTTAAATCTAAATCAAAACCAAAACCAAAACAAATAAATAAAAAAAAATCCTCACCCATAGGCATATCATTTTCAAACTGAAGAAAACCAAAGACAAGGAGAAAATCTTGTAAGAATTCAGAGGGGAAAAGTCACTTTTCTTATAGAAAGAAGTACAAGGACAAAAATTACAGCTTACTTTTGGGTGAAAATCATATAAGCCAAAAGAAATGGACTAAAGTATTTAATCTGCCAAAAGAAAACAGCAACCTATATAGAATGAAGTACAAGGACAAAAATTACAGCTTACCTCTGGGTACAAAACATATAAGCCCAAAGAAATGGACTAAAGTATTTAATTTGCCAAAAGAAAACAGCAACCTAGAATTTTATATTCAAGTAATTTAACCTTCAAAAGAAAAGGAAAAATGAACACTTTCTCAGACAAACAGAAACTGAGGGACTTTATTACCAGCAGACCTGCTCTGCAAGAAATGTGGAAAGAAGTTCTAGAGACAAAAGGAAAATGATATAGGTTAGAAAAACTTGCATCTGCACAAAGATTCAAGAACATATGAGAGGGAATAAATGAAGGGAAAAATCAAATCTTTTATTTTTATTATTCTTAATTGATCAAAAAGACAATTTTGTTTAAAGCAATAATAGTAGCAATGCCTTGGATACTTAGAGCATATGGAGAAGAGCAATGAAGAGCAGCAATGCCACAGGGGCTGAAAGGGGAATTAGGAACATTGTTGTAAGGTACCTGCACTATAGGTGATGGAGTACAGTGTCATTTGAAGGTAGAGGGAGATTAGTGAAAAATGTGTATTGAAACCACATAATCTCACTTACATGTGGAATTAAAACATTGGAACTCATAGAAGCAGAGAGTAGAATGCTGGTTACCAGAGTCTGTGGGGTTGGTTGGGCAAAGAAATTGGTCAAAGGATACAAAATTTCAGTGAAGTAGGAGGAATAAGTTAAAGAGATCTATCGTACAACATGGTGAGGATAGTTAACAACAATGCTTTAACTAGAAAGATACATCAATAATGTATTCTTGAAAAGAACTGAGAGAGTAGATTTTAAGTGCTTTTACTACAAAAAAATGATAAGTATGTGAAGTATGCATATTTTAATTAGCTCAATTTAGCCATTTCAAAATGTATATATGCTTCAACACGTCATGTTTCACATGATATATATATAATTTTTGTTAATTAAAGATAAATAAATTAAAAAATATGTATATTGGAAACTCTAGGGCAATAATTAAAAATTTATGAAAAGAAGTATAATTTGTATCCTAGGAGAGGAGATAATATTCAATCATATACAATGTCAGCTAAAACCAGCGAAGGCAGAAAAAGAGATGGAGTGGGAGATAATAATGCACAAACAAAAGACAGTTACAACGTGGTAGATGTTTATTCAACTGTATCAGTAATTGTTTAAAATGTGGGTGGTCTAAATGCACCAATCAAAAGACAGAGAGTATCAGAATGGACATAAAAAATGATGCACAAACCAATGTTGTATACACAAAAAATTTACCTTAGATATAAAGACCCAGGTTGGTTAACAGTAAATGAATGAGATAGTGAAAGATATGTTATACTGATAGGAATCTAAAGAAAGCTGCAGTAGTCACATTCATTTCAGACAAAAGAGACTGAAGATCAAGAGAGATTACAAGGATCAGGAAAAGCAATGCATAGTGATAAAAGGGTCAAGTTTCTAAGAGGCATAATCCTAAATGTGTGCACTTACTAATGGAACATCACAATATGTCAAGCAACACATTTACCATAAATTGAATTAGTGAAGATACAACACTGGTGTAAAAAGATATAACCTGTTCCATAGACTTATTGCAAAACTAAAATACTTTCACATTGTATCAGTCAATATATAGTCACAATCTCTATTTTAATTTCGACTGAAATGGTTTCTAGGGATTGGAACTATGTGTGTCTACAAACTTGAGAACAGATCAAATGCTCACTACTTTATTAATTAAGAATGCTCCATTTCATGGGAAGTGAATGGAATCAGTGAGCAAAAGATTCAAGTAAAATGTGAAGCAATTGTAACATGAACATAAATAACTGGAATATATGAACATGAAACTATTATAAGAATCTGACAAGAAAAGGAATAAATGTTATAGTGATCATTATTTTGTAAATCTACTAATCATTTATAAACATAAAATTTTGTCAAGTAAATAGAGGTTTTTAGGCACAACTTTATGCCAAGAATGCAACGTTCATTTCTATATATATTTATTTATTTAAACTGATATCTAGATTATGTAGCTCTTATAAATACATTCTCATAGTGATCAGAATTTTTAGCAATAAATTGTAGCCATGTAATTAATGAAATTATTGAAGAAGGTATTACAATTTATATCAAAATATTTATTTGAGAAATATTTGTCAAGGTCCTAAAAAAATCCATGACCTCTAATAATATCTATTCTATTGGAGGAAAATAAGGAAATTAAACAAATTAATAAAGAAGAAATACAGAATTAAAATGGTCTAACTCTAACTGATAGTCTTAAAGCATTTCAAGTAACAATTTGTGGACAAGATCAATAGATAAAAAATATTGGTCTTACACACTATGCAGAAACAAATGACTGAATTTACCTCAGTATTAAAATCACCTACTCTATAGAGGAAAATGGCGGAATAGTGGTGATCTCCTGGCTCTCTGCTCCCAGAGTAGGAGGTGAAGAACGTGGACAGCTACACACAAGTGGATCACTCTCCCACAAACAGTATCGTGAATCTGCATGGGAGAGAAGCAGCATGGGACAAGCAGCACTAAAAAAAAAAAAGGTGAATTGAACTATCGACTGCAAAGTCTGGAGAGTGTGAGATACACAATAGGGAACAGAGTGTGGGGCAGCTGTTCCCATGGCCAGCCAGGGCAGTGTGAGCTGACCCAGAGGAGGACGACACTTCCTCCACTGACCTCCACATCTACTCAGGCAGGGAAGTGCCTGAAGTTAGTGCAAAGTTGTGGCATGTGCTGACAGGCAGTGCGGAGAAAAGACAAAAGTGGGAAACATTTTGAACTCTCACAGAACATGCTAGGTCTGTTCCCCCACTGGGTGGGGGAGGGACTGGTCTGAGTGGACACTTCCCAGGCCCACAGGAGGGAGTTTAGAGACAGGCGCCTTGCCTCTGGCAGTCACCAGGACCAAAACAAGGGAAGTGAATGCTGAGAGGGAGGCTATGTCCCTGGAAACTGCCAAAGATTTGGCTAGTGCAGGGTGGGACAGAAAGTGCAGGACCCCTACTGGACTGACGTGAGACAGTGGGTCAGGGAAGCAGTGGGAACAGCCAGCAGCTCATTGAGACAGCCTGCCAAACCCAGAACCCACTGCCTGCCCCCCAGCAGTTGCCTCCAGTGTTGGCTCTCTCTGGGAGGGCAGCTTCCATTTTGGGGGTCCATAGCCTAAAAATGCTGTGACGCATTGCAGATCTGGGCACCACCCCTTCTCCAACCCAGCAGGGTAAGTTCAGGCAGCAGTCTCAGGCAACACCCCTTCCCCTGCTCGGCAGAGCAGGTCCCACCCTTGGAGGAGGGGATAATGAGAGAAGCTGCTTTCTGAACATTCCTCCCCCAAACCAGCCACTTGCCTTTTCCTGCTGGCAGGGCAAACCCCATCCTTGGAGGGGTGGAGTAAGGAGAGCCTCCACTTCCTGGGCTGAGACACCCCGCGGCCTCAGGCGGTGCCCCTGCCCCAGCCTGGTGGCTTGACTTCCCCTCCATCAGGGTGGACTCTGCCCTTGGAAGCAGGGAGAAAGGAGAAAAGTCGCTTTCTCTTTGTGACTGGTGTGTATCTGTAGGACCTTGGAACTAAGCAAAAGGGGGCAGATTATTGATTTGCTCCAGGGGATTGGTTTTGATCACCTGATAAGAACACTAGAGCTCAGCCTTGGTGCCCAAGCCACTGCCAAGTTTGGAGCTTGTGGTCTGGAAAGGAAAATCCTGGCCAGAGTCCTTAGCAATTGTACCAGTTGACACACCTCACCTGGAGCTGTCTCACAAGTGTGGCTAAAGAGCCCTGAGTAACATATTAGTAGCTCTCCACTAGCAGCAGATCAAGCAACCTCAGAAGTATATGCTCTCAAGTTCATAGGTATCTGTTGCTCTTTTCACCCCACCTAAAATGGCAACAAGGTTCAAGTAACCCTTGGGAGTGACAAGACATTTCCCAAAGATTGGGGCACTTGTATATCGCATTCAGGGATTTAGAGCCCAAAACAAAGGCATTGGAATACCTCCACGCAAACTACAAGCAACAAAAGAGAGGGTAATCCCATAGTCCAACACAGTGCTTTCCATTTCACACTGGTGGAGGGCAGTGGAGTCCAACACACAAGAGTGATTCACCACCTGGGAGACTGAGCAAGGGGTCCAAACTCACTAATCTCCTTTAGCAAGAGGTGAAGAGAACAGGTCAGAGACAAAACAACAGGCTAAAACACCTCTAAAGCCATACAGGACCAGAGTGCATCTTGCCAGCACTGTCAAGGAATGTCCTGTTGGGGACTTGGAGTTAAAGCCATAAACCAGCCCCAGATCCTCTAGTTCTCAGCAAAGTAGCCTGATGAGAAAGAATCAGTGAAAGAACACAGGAAACATGAAAGATCAGAGAAAAAAGTCACCCCTAAAGGAAAATATTCAATTTCCATCAATTGATACCAATGTACAAGATACGATTAAATTAACAGAGGAAGAATTCTGAATATGTATTGTAAGAAAACTCAATGGAATTGAAGAGAAAATACAAACCCAACATAAAGACACCACAAGAACAATACAGGAAACGTATGAAAAGTTCTCTAAAGAAATTGAAATAATATGGAAAAACAAAACTGAAATCTTGGAAATAAAGGAGGCATTCAAGGAACTTCAAAACATAGTGGAAAGCCTCAAGAACAAAATGGATCACACAGAAGAAAGAATCTCGAAGCCTGAAGATAATGCCTATGTGCTAAACAAACCAGATGAAG
>CAUYPO010112783.1:0-25219 GCA_963574435.1 Cheirogaleus major
CAAATTAAGGACTCAATACCATTCACAACAGGTACAAAGAAGAGAAAATAGCTAGGAATATACTTAACCACGGAGGTGAACTATCTCTACCAGGAGACCTATAAAACACTGATGAAAGAAATCACAGATAACACAAACAAATGGAAAAATGTCCCTTGCTCATGGATTGAGAGAATCAACATTGTTAAAATGTCCATACTGCCCAAAGTGATTTACATATTCAATGCAATTCCCATCAAAATACCAACTTCTTATTTCACAGACCTAGAAAAAATAATTCTAAGCTTCATTTAGAACCAAAAAAGATTTCGTATAACCAAAGCAATATTAAGCAAAAAGAAGAAATCTGGAGGCATTATATTACACGACTTCAAATTACATTACAAGTCTATAGTAACCAAATAGCATTATACTGGTGTAAAAGTAGAGACAGAGACCAATGAAACAGAATAGAGAACCCACAAATAAAACCACATTAACTACAACCAACTGATCTTTGACAAAGCAGACAACAACATACACTGAAGAAAGGAAGCCCTATTCAATAAATGATGCTGGGAAAATTGGATAGACACATGCAGAAGAATGAAACAGGACCCCTATCTCTAGCCATATACAAAATTAATTCAAGATGGATAAAAGATTTAAATGTAAGGCATGAAACCATAAAAATTCTAAAAGAAATCATAGGAAAAACTCTTCTAGACATTGGCCTAGGCAAAGAATTTATGACTAAGACTCCAAATGCAAACACAGTAACAACAACAACAAAATTTTTTTAAATGGGACTTAAAAAGTTTCTGCACAGCAAAGGAAATTATTAACAAGTGAATAGACAACCTACAGAATGGGAAAATATTCACAAACTATACATCAAACAAAGGACTGATTTCCAGAATCTACAAAGAATTCAAACAAATCGGCAAGAAAAAAACAAACAACTCCATCAAAAAGTGGGCAAAAGACACAAACAGAAGTATGCAAAAGAAGATGAAGAAATGACCTACAAATATATGAGAAAATGCTTGATGTCACTAATTATCAGGGAAATGCAAATTAAAACTACAATGAGATATCACCTTACCTCTATCAGAATGACCATTATTAAAAATGAAAAAAACAATAGATGTTGTCATGGATACACAGAGATAGGAAGGCTTATACTCTGCACTGTTGATGGGACTGCAAATTAGTACAACATCTACGGAAAACAGTATGGAGATTCCTCAAACAAATAAATGTAAACCTACCATTTGATCCAGCAATCCCACTGCTGGGTATCTACCCAAAGGAAAATAAATCATACTATCAAAAAGACAGCTATCCCCAAATGTTTATCACAGCACAATTCACAATTGCAAAGATGAGGAATCAACCTAAGCACCCATCAATTCATAATGCCTAAAGAATGCATAAAGAAAATATGGTGTACATGCAGTACTATTCAGCCATAAAAAGAAATGAAATAATGTCATTTGCAGCAACTTGCATGGAACTGGAGACCATTGCCCTAAGTGAAATAACTCAAGAAAGAAAAACCAAACACCATATGTTCTCACTAATAAGTAGGAGCTAAACTATGGGTACACGTGGGCACAAAGAGACATAAAGGACACTGGAAACCAACAGGCAGGAAAGTTGGAAGGGAGGTATGGGATAAAAAACTTACCTACTGGGTACAATGAACAATATTCTGTTGATGAGCACAGCAAAAGCCCTGATAAGTGTTATACAGGGTATCTACATAACAAAAACATTTGTACCCCCTTAATATTTTGAAATTTAAAAAAAAGAATTTAATTCCTTAGTCACAATAGCCACTTTTCAAATGCTCAGTATTCACATGTGGCTAGGAGCTACTGTATTAGACAGCGCAAACAGAGAACATGCCCATGATCACAAAAAGTTCTATTGGACAGTGCTGGTCTAGACACTTCAGCACCTGAAGTAAGACAATGGCTTTTTCATTCACACAGTTACCACCAGGTGGCACTTTGAGATGCTCACTACTTCTACATAATATTACACATCAGTGTCAGAGCTGTAGATTCAACACATTGGAAGAAAGTCCCCCTCAAAAGTAGTCAATAATTAACTGTTCTTTTCCGAGTAATTTAAAGATAATAATCTCCTCAACACCTATTTCTTCCTTTAAAAAAATAATTTGACATTATAAAACCATGCTAGCCAAAATAGAACTTTAAAAATACATTTAAGTTTTATACCATGTTTCAACTAGATATGAAATGATTTCTACACAACA
Source organism: Cheirogaleus major (assembly GCA_963574435.1). NCBI lineage: Eukaryota > Metazoa > Chordata > Mammalia > Primates > Cheirogaleidae > Cheirogaleus > Cheirogaleus major. The sequence continues at coordinate 2,264 of CAUYPO010112783.1, forward strand.
ATGTCCTTACTTCCTTTCCTTCCCCCATTCTTTCAATTAAGTTCCTTAAATATGAAATGTCCAATTTCAAACCAAAACTGTAATTTATCATATCTAAACAAGAAACAGTACAATTAATCAAAGTATGCGTCTAAACTATCGACACAGTTTTGCCATCTTAATAGTAGCTTGTTTATGCCAGCAGCAAAGAAGCCTGGAGAACAAGGGGCCAAGAAATCACGAAAGTCATTTTCCACAACTATTGAGAACTGAATATTTTCCCTTGCAAGAAGTAGTCCAAAGCCTGGAAGAAATGGTAGTCAGTTGATGCAAGGTCTGGTGAATACGGTGGATGTCCCGCTTCTGTAGTTGAAGCAGCATTGTTTGTACGACATGTGGTTGAGCGTTGTCTTGCAAGAGGATTGGCCTGTCTCTGTTGATCAACCTTGGCTGCTTAATCACAAGCATCCTCCTCATTTCGTCCAATTGGTTGCAGTAGTAATTGGTTGCATAGTACTTGAGGGTAGACATTTCATACTTAATAACCCAAAATATTTCACTTTTACTTTTCTTATAGCAGCCTGCTCCTATTGGAGATGACTCAAACCTTTTCTACTGATGCAAACAACAAAAGGCATCATATTCTCAGAACCTTGGCATGCTAATTATCATGATTTTTAATTTCTGATCAAGACTAGAAAGTTGAAAGGTTGTGTAGTAGTTCAACATATGGATTTTGGAGTCAGAAAGCCTTGAGTTCTGGCCAAGCCAATTTACTGGTTAACATCAGTGTGGGCAAGTTGTAATTGGTTGTAATTGGTTGACCAGGTTTCATGAAGCTGTAGTGGATAATACCAGCACGGGACCACCAAACAGACACCATTAGGTTTTTTTTATTAATATTCGGTTTTGGACTGTGTTCCAGCACTTCATCTTTACCCAGCCATTGTGCCAAACACTTTAGATTGTCAAAAAGAATGCATTTTTCATCACACTTAACAATACAGTGTAGAAATGGTTCTCCTCCATGTCATGACAGCAAAGAAAGGCAAGCTTCCAGATGATTTCTCTTCTGATGCTCATTTAATTCACGTGGGACTCACCCATCCAACTTCTTTACCTTGCCAATTTGTTTCAAATGGTCCAATATTGTTGAAAGAATAACGTCAATCCACGTGTAGGTTGAGCTGGACTCACTTCCACTACAGCTTTCAGCGCATCATTATCCACCTTGGTCTCAGGTCATCCATGTGGCTCATTTTCAAGATTAAAATCACTAGGACGGAACTTCTCAAACCATCAACGTACTGTGCATTCATTAGCCACATCCCTCCCAAACACTTAGTTTATATTTTGAGCTGTCTGTGCTACACTGGTTCTATGACGGAACTCATATTTGAAAATAACATGAATTTTTGACTTATCCATGGTTTCACAAAAATTGCTCTAAAAAGAAATTTGAAAGATAACCACAAGCCAAATGGTGCATTTGAAACACTGAGGATGTACCTTCACAATAAAATTAAACAATAAGTGCCAAAGTAAAATGTCAGCGACAACAACTGTCAAACATAGTACTTGAGGGTAGACATTTCATACTTAATAACCCAAAATATTTCACTTTTACTTTTCTTATAGCAGCCTGCTCCAATTGGAGATGACTCAAACCTTTTCTACTGATGCAAACAACAAAAGGCATCATATTCTCAGAACCTTGGCATGCTAATTATCATGATTTTTAATTTCTGATCAAGACTAGAAAGTTGAAAGGTTGTGTAGTAGTTCAAATATGGATTTTGGAGTCAGAAAGCCTTGAGTTTTGGCCAAGCCAATTTACTGGTTAACATCAGTGTGGGCAAGTTACTGAACCTCTCATCTATAAAATGGGACAGATAGCAACAGTTCTTACCCCAGAGGGTAACTGTGGAGAGTAAACAAGGCAATAAATATAAGGTGCTTAACAAAGTACCTGACCATAATAAACACTAAGCCTGATAAATAAATTTCCATGAGTTTATTATGAATAACTCTGTGATAGGCATTATTTTTCATAACCACTGCAATTAATGATCAGAAGTTTCACTAGAAATCACCTACATAGTAGGACAGCGTCTGTCTTGAGCTGTTAGAATCACCAAAGTACAGGTTTAGAAGAAAACTTAAATCTGGTCACCTAGGTCAGTTAATCAGCCAAATGATTTATTATCCTCAGTGACAACCTTGTTTCCAGCCTATTGCAAAGCATCCTGGCAAGAAAATGCTCATTATTTACTAAGGTAGTCATCCATGCAAAAAATTCCTTATTACACTGAGTAAAAATCTACTGCTCTATAGCCGATACCCAAGGTCCTTAATTCTATCCCCAAAACTATAAAGAACAAAGCTAAATTCACCCAATTTCTACCTTCAAATATTTGAAAAACACTTCCAATTCCCCTATAAAATGTTCTCAAAATGAAATATCTACAGAGTCGTCTCCAACAGCATAGTTTAAGTTTCCTTACTCTGCTGTTTGTTTTCTTCCCACTCCATTCCAATGCATCTAAATTCCTCTAAAGCACATCTGTATGAAAAACATTTTTAAAATTATTTTACTTGATGTTAAAAGTTGACCTTAGAAAAGCATAGATTTTTCTGCAAAATACTGTACATTTTCCAAGAAGTGATAACGATGTCCACTATGAAGTATGTGATAAAGTCTCTTTCAATCTCTTTCTGTATATTGACTCACACACATGCATACTATATACATATAACAGATAAACAAGGCTTTCTAGAATATTGGTTAAGAGATAGTCTCTGCAGCTGGACTGCCTGAGTTCAAATCCTGACTCGACCCTTATCTGTATGTGACTTGCGGCCAGTTATTCAACCTCTCTATGCCTCAGTAATTTCAGTGTAACTACCTCATGCTGATGTGGTGAGGAATAAATGAATAAATATATGTGAAATGCTTAAAACAGCCGTACGGTGAGAGCCTTAGCTTTTTACCCATATAAATAAGAGAGCCTTGGGCTACATATGGAAATATATAAAACCATAAGACCTAAACTTGCATTTATATTCATAGCTGAAATTTTCATTTTCTTCCAGCTAAGCTGAGAGCTGTAGTTTGAGTTCTAGTTCAGTGAATGCATATGCATATTCTGTACAACAGAGACAAAACAGTGGACTTTGATTTTACAGTTCAAATCAGTTCAACACCGACTGACCACCTAAAGGTCTGTCACCTGTTAGAGTACAAAATTGTGTAAAATAGCCCTTCTTTCAAACAGTCCTTGTTTAAGCTGGGGAAATACAAGTAAACAAATTACCATAATATGTGTAATGTACTAGTTATACAGATAAAGTGTTTTGGGAACACAGCAACACATTAAAGAGAAGAGGCAATAATTCACAGCTGAATATTTTATGAAAGAATGACAGAATACCTGAATGGCTAAAGAAGAACAATTGTTTTAAGTCAAAATTTGAATACACTATTATTAATAGTTTTACTATTAATAGGCTGCCCAACCAGCCTGTGCTCCACAGGGAGCACAGGTTAGTCTCCTGGCTAACCTGCACAGCCTGATCTACAAGCAATTGGCCACTGACTGGGTTCCATGGCTAATCAGAGCCATTCCCACCTGAACGGCATAACTGACGTCCCCAGTGGTTCCCAGTGCCCGTACTCACAGAAACATCAATTCCCAACACTGCTCCATAGAGCAATCAGATGAACTGACTATTTTTCTGTTGCTGTCTGATGCAGTTTAAAAAACTCAAAGATGACAACATGAAATTGTTCAAGAAGCAGGCTATGACTCTTACGTTGTCCTATCCACTACTTTAGCAACTGCAAGGAGAATTGGTGGGACATAATTTTATTCCACACAATTTTTTCCATAGGAAATAATTTTCTAGCCAATGACTGACACTAGAAGTATGAGCTATTGTTTTGTGTTGTTTGTTTTTTATTGATTTATGTATGTGCATACAATATATAATGATCAAATCAGGGCAACAAGGATATTCAGCATCTCTAACATTTACCATTTCTTTGTGCTGGGAACATTGCAAATCTTCTCTTCTAGCTATTTTGAACTATACGATAAATTCTTGTTAACTATAGCTGCCCTACTATGCTATCAAACACTAGTTATTCCTTCTATCTAATTGTACTTTTGCATCCATTAACCAATCTATCTTCATTCTCCCTCCCCTCTACGCTTCCCACCCCCTGGTAACCACTATTCTGCTCCTTGCCTCCATGGGATCAATTACTTTAGCTCCCACATATGAGTGAGAAGATGTGGTATTTGTATTTTAGTGCCTGGCTTATTTCACTTAAAATAATGTCTTCCAGTTCTACCCACATTTTTAAAAATGACAGAATTTCATTCTTTTTATGGCTGAATAATATGCCATTGTGTGTGTGTGTGTGTCTATGTGTGTGTGTGTATATATATATATCCCACTTTATCCATATATCTGTTGATGGACACTTAGGTTGATTCTATACCTTGGCTTTTGGAAATAATGCTACGATATACATGGGAGCGCAGGTATCTCTTTGATATATTGATTTCTTTCCTTTTGGATATATACCCAGCAGTGAGATTGCTGGATCGTATGGCAGTTCTGTTTTTAGCTTTTTAAGGAACCACTATAGCAGTTTCCGTAGGTACTGTACTAATTTACATTCCCACCAAGGAGCCTTGCCCTTTCTCTACATCCTCATCAGCACAGCTATTGTTACTGTTGTTGCTGTAATCTGCTCTGAAAACTAAACAATATAAGTTAAAGACACCATTAATTATTAAGTTACTGACCTGCTCAAAACTTCATCCCAGTCTGAATTTATTTACATACTAAACTCCCACCCTCCAGTTGAGGCACAGAAACATTCCTATTCTATTTCTGATAATAGCCACCAAAAAATTATGTCTCCACCTAACACAATGTTCTTTTAGAACGATTTTCTTGGTTTCTTCATGGAATAATAAGGTGGCGACTGACACTATGTCCTCTACGTAATTGTTTTTATTTCTGTTCTGTTTGGTTTATCAGGCTTTAGAATTTCAGGAAATAAAAAGCATAACTCCATTTATAGGGCTCTGAATAAAACCTGACGTACATTGATAATATTGTGAAAAAGGAGGTGGCCTAACAAATTCAGACTCTACACAGCACTCCATTTCATTGAACATTTGACAAGCAGAGAAGATAAAATGCAGAGATTAAGAACTCCAAACAGATGTGGCCTTTACCTAAGGAAATTCTAAATAATCCTCAGAGCCAGGGAGGCCTCATTAAGATGGAGAGGGTTCAGAGTAATAAGAAGCACTTCGTTCTGAAAAGTAGCAGGGAACTATTGATCCAGAGAGAAAGAATTCAGAGGCAGTTAAGAGCTATAATGCAGCCTTTTGCTAACATAGAAAAGAATGTGAATGTTTACATAAAGATTATTAATTCTGATTCCCAGTTGAGAATGATCTCAAGGATGTTTCATTGCATATTTACAGAATTCCATTTGGTAAATGATTTGAGAAAGGCCACTGCCCTGGAGACAAACAAGTTAATAAAAATCATGAGCCATCTTAAGAAACGGATTAAGGTAGAAATAGGAAATGTTGAATATAAAATGGAATGGAATTTTTATTCGTTCCTGGAATTAGGACATTTTAGGCTTGCTATGCTAATGAGGTAAGAGCAAACACGGTGTCAAAATGGAAATACTGATCAAATCCAAGAAAGTCCTTGGTACCTGAAAATATTAAAATATAAACATTAAGCTATTATTAATACTTTTGGATATGTTAGTTGAGAGGAGGGAGTTCAGGAGAGGGGAAGAAAAAAATTAAAAACTAATGACAAAAAATATGCATTAAATGAAAATATACAATATCTATGATATTGCTATATATTACTATGCAAATTACACATTCACAGGGTGATGCGAACAAATGAAGGCAATGACTTGATTAAGGGATGGCCTCCTAAGCAATTTTGTCTTGGATTTCTGTTGTGTTTTTCAATGTGCTTGCCATAAAGAAAGAAGAAAAAAATATATATATATATATGCATCTTTATATATACATGTATCCCACTACAAATGTAAATATTTATATTTATAAGATAATTATAAATATTTATATGTGATTTGCATAGTAATAACTATATCATAAGTAGAATTTAATACATATAGTATATATTTATATATTATACATAAATATATTTTATAAAGAGAATATAAATATGTGTGTATATAATTTTTTAAAAAGGGGATTCTCCTGTTTAAAGAAACCCCATACTAAACTCTTTGATGAAAGATAGACCATGGGAAAATGCTGATAAATATTTAGATCTATAAAAGACATCTACTACAGAATCACAATTAGTTTCTTAGGTGGAAGGAATGCCTAATTTTTTCTCTCTGTTGACAGTTCAATAGAATTAGTCAGTAACCATTACCATGTGAAATTGCTCTGGTGGATGCAAGGGTATAAATCATCTTTATGTGTTAACATTGTGGCAACTATCAATGGAAAAATATGCTTTTGAAATGCAGTAATAATTATGATTCTAGTTATATTTATTAATTTCTTGCTAAGTGTCCCAATATTTGAGTGCATACTATAGGTAAGTACTGTCCTGGGCACTAAAGACATTTTGTTATATTTTTTCTCCCTACATGGATTCCACAAAAAGTATCATTAATGGAACTATATTAATGTTTACTTTGTATTACCTTCAAGCATTCCTTAAGTGAACCTGAAAATAGCTCTACAGTTTTGACTCCATTATAAATTTACTTCTGTATGATTTCTTTGTTTTGATTAATGACTCACTCCCATTAGTCTGTCATCTCTGTGATGACAGGAACCACATTTGCTATGCTAACTACTGTACCCCAATGGTCAGCATGGTGCCTAGAACACAGTAGACCCACAATACATACTTGTTGAATAAACAAATGAGTGATTCATAGAATGTACTGAAACTGTAGTATCTTAGAAAATGATAAAGTTAGTAAAGATCAAGTATAGTTTACATAGAGTATCATCTTCCACTTCACCAGGATTCTCAGTTATACAGAACACAACCAATACAACTAATTCTGGAAGGGAAAAAAGCGCCTAGGGCATGCACATGTAATCCAACCTACTCAGGAAGCTGAGGTGGGAGGATCCCCTGAGCCCAGGAGTTCAAGACCAGCTTGGGCAACACAGCAAGACCCTATCTCAAAAAAAAAAAAAAAAAGCCTATTTTCTAGCCAAAAGATATTGTTTATTCTAAAGATCACTCACATTATTCTCTCAAAAGTCCTCTCCTTTCAGGCCTACAGGATCTCAATTGGTAAACAATTTCAATGCCTGCTAGCTTTCTGGTTTCCCAATTAGAAGCAGAGATAAAAAGGAGGCAAAAGAGATACAGTGTGTTAGACTTGACAGTTGGACAAGGAAGGAGTAAACAGAGGCACTACAAAAAGCAGGTAGTAGACATCCAAAAGCCAGTAGTCTGCAGCAAATATCTCTATACTTTGATTCTCTGAAAGCATTATGAAAGCATGGTTACCTAGACCAAGAATAGATGCTATAATGATACTAGTTTAAAAAAGAAATATCAAATATTGAAAGGTACATTTGAAGAAGGTAATAAACTACATGTATTCTATTTTTAGAATGTCTTGCATCAAAATCGTGATTTTTAGAGGAAGAAATTAAATGTCTCAGCGTCATACACAAATATATCAAAGGATTTCTGACATATTGTATAAAACAAATCATACTTTCATTTTACTAAAATTTGTTTTTCTCCTAAACAATCATCAAGAACCACATTCTAAACCTATGGATACAACTTAAACTATTAACAGTTATTTTCAATAACTGTATAAAATTTCATAGTAATAATATACAACAATTTATTCAATGATTTCCCTGTTGATGAGCCTTTCAGTTTGTTTCCAGTTATTCACAACTGCAAACTAAACTGCAATAAATTTCATTTCATGGCAGTCTTGGCTTGTTCATGCTTTTATTTCTACAGGCTAATAAACTAAACTTTGCTGAGCACATACTATGTGCCAAGCACATTCTTACATTTTATTTGTATTATTTCATTTTATCCTTCCAACAACACTAGGCGGTGGACACTATTAGTATCCCTTGCTTTACAGAAGGATACAGTTTCTATTGATACTGAGCATCTTTTCCTATAGTCATTGCACCTTTGATCTCTCTTTTCAGGAACTGTGCTCTTCGCCCTGGTCAACTGCAGAGGCATTTTGAATATTATGGATATTAGCCCTTTTTCCATCCTATATGTTGCCAACATTTTTCATAGACTGCCATTTTTGTTTCTTTGTTTATAGTAACTTTGCCATAAAGAAAATTTCATTTTTATGTAGTCAAATATCTCTATCCTTACTTTATAGTTTCTACATTTTGTCTTGTGTAAAAAATCTCCTCTAGCACCAGGTTATAAAAATAGTCTCTTAAATTTTCTTTTATTATTTTACTGTTTAGCTTTTATATTTAAATCTTTATACATCAGGAATATTTTTATGTGTAATTAAGTAAGAATTTACTGTGTTATGCTTTCAGAGTAACATAAACTTTGTCAGTACCATTTATGAAATAAACTATCTTTTCCAAGTGATTTGAAATATCACCCTTGTCATATATGATGTTATTTATTTCTCAGCACTATTTTGTTTTAAGATCTGCAACATGAATTGGCAAACTAAAGCTGACCACTAAATCAATCAGGCCCACTGACTTATATTAATATATTGTGTATGACTCTTTTATGCTTGCTGCAGCTTAAATGTGTCCCCCAAAGTTCATGTATTGGAAGCTTAATCCATAGTACAACAAGGTTGAGTGGTGGGACCTTTAAGAGGTGATTAGGTTCTCCCCTCATGAATGGATTAATGCTGCTATCCTGGGAGTGGGTTCTTGATAAAACGATGGGTTTGGCCCCCTGCCCTCTCTCTTGCACATCCTCTCTTGCCCTCCACCTTCTGCCATGGGATGATGCATCAATAAGGCCCTCTCAAGAGGCAGGCACCTCAGCACTGGACTTCCCATCCTCCAGGATTGTATGAAATAAATCTCTCTACAAATTACCAGTCTGTAGTATTCTGTCATAGCAACAAAAAACCGACTAAGACAGTGCTATAAGGGCAGAGTTGAAAAGTCAAGACAGAAACCATATGGCCCAAAAAGCTGAAAATACTTACCATCTGACCCTTTACAGAAAAAGTTTACTAGCCCCTTATCTGTATGCCAATTCCTAGCCACAGAATGTTTACATAGAATTGCAGTAAGTTTTCATTTCAGCTAATAGAAAATCCCCTTCATTGTTTTTTCTGGGTATTTTCTGGCATTTGTTCTTTTACATATAGTTTTAATTACTTTTAGGCAGTTAAAAAAACTAATAGTTCCTTTGAGATTCAAATTGGGGTTGCATTAAATGGTGTTTATATGATATTGTTTTGCCATCTAAGAATACAGTACATTTGAGTCTGGTTTTAAGGCTTTTCATAAGATTTTATTCTTTTCTTAATCCAGCCACTATCTTTCTTATAAAATTTATTCTAAAGTATTTTATAGTTTGTTTCAATTATGAATAGGATCTTTTGGCCATTTCCATTTCTGGCTATTTATCCCTAGTATGGAGAAGAGCTATAGATTTTATAAATAGTCATTGTATATAAAACTTCCTTTCTCAATTCTTTTATTAATTCTCAATTCTTTAGCAAAAGTCTCCTAGATTTCACAAGTAGAAAATCATTTCCTCTAAAATATAATGCTAATAATTTTCTTTTTTCTTTTCAACATTTATAACAACTTTTTAATTTTCTAGTCTTTTATCATTATTTAGACTCTCCAGAATAGTGTTGATTAATTATGATGAGTATAGACATCCTCATTTTGTTCCTGATCTGGCCACTGTTGACTTCCATGACCTCATCTTCTAATATCTTTGCTCACTCTACTACAACCACATCAACTATCGCTGTTCTCAACAAGTCAAGCATATCCCTGCCTCAGGCCGTTTGCACATGCTATTCATGCTGCCAAATCTTCCTCCCAGATATTTATTTACATGGCTTCCTTCTTTACTTAAATCAAGGGCCCGTTCAAAAGACACCACCTGAGAGCAATCATACTAATCAACTCCTAAGATAGCACTTCCCTTCATTCTGCTATCTCTTTAAGCTGCTTCATTTTTATTCATAAGGTTTATTGTGACCTGACCTAAACATGTGTTAATATATTTATTTACTGTTTATGTCTCTAGGCTATGAATCTAGGCTTCAAGAGGGTGAAATAGTTTCTGTTCTGTTCACTGCTGTGTCCTCCATTTCTAGAACACCTGATTCTAAAAGGTGCTCAATGAATATCTGTTAATGGAATAAATGGAATGAATACACAGTTTTAATGAGAATGCCCTCAAGGAATCCTAGTTTGGCAGGATGTCTTCTACAGTGTTTTAGTGACCAGTCCTTGCTCTAAGACTACTGGGCAGGTGCCAGGCTCCTCTGAGGAGCACCCAGTTCCCAGCCTAGCTCTATCTGGCAGCTTAGAGGTCCAGGCCCTCACATGGGATGTCTCAACTGCTAGTTTTTTAACTACCACTCAGCAAAGTGGAGAACAAATTCCTGAAACCTTCTGAGAGTCCAGGCTGGCCACAGGCTGGGTGAGGAGTACAAATCAAATCTCTGCGGGTTGCCTCAGCACATGGCTCAGGTCTGGCTGTGAGTAGTTGAAGCACTAAAGGCTGGCTATCACAGATTCAAAGCTCCCCAACCCAAGCCCGTCTAAGTAAACACAAACCCCAAGTTTGCATGTGCAAAGAAAATGCTGTCTCATGTCAAGTCCTCCAACGCCCACATTTCCTCCTGCTAGAAGCTCTGAGGCTGTTGTTTTAAGTGGTTCAGAGGGGGCTCAGAGGCACCAGTTCCGACTGCCACCTTTCAAGAATCACCTAGATACTGGATTTTTCTGTATTGGATGTTAAATAAAGTTTAATTTATAAAAATTAGTTACTAAGCATTCAGGGAAATGAACCACAACTATCTGTAAACTATCAACTTAAATGTTTTTCAATATTAGAAACAAAGTAACAGTTCAAAGAGACTTTTATTTCACTGAAGTTTTTCAGTTTTATCCATGCATTTTCTAAGAAATCTCAGAAATCATAAAAACAAAATTTAAATGAACCATCATATATTCTCACCTGAAAGTGGGAGAGGACTTTGCTTATTTCCAACAGCATTTCCAAGACTGCCATCTGGGTCCATCTAGGTACTTCCCAAATTTTCCTGAGGGAGGTCACTTGAAATTTATGCCCCTACTGTTGAAGCTTACATCTGGCTAGGGGAAAATGTCTTACATACTTTATTTATTATAAGTTATTTGGAAAGCTGTTGCTGTTTGCTCAGAGTACCCCAATGTCATTCCGAAGAGCCTAATCATCACATATGGTGGTTGGAAAAAGCAACCACTCTCTTATCCCACAATCATAAGAAAGAATATTTCTAACCCCCTACAGTGTGTTCTTTCTATGGCTACAGCGGGTTCTTTCTATGGCTCGTGGGAATAAAAAGCAAGAAAACCAAAATGAGTCACAGACTTTGACTTATTAGATAACAGTTCTACCATTAGTAGAGTACCTTGTAATTTTTAAAACCATCTTACATCAGACATTAGCCCCACTGTTATCTCAAGCACACACTTTTAGATTCATAAACACAGGATTCCCTTTAAGGAGTGTTAGAGTCACATACCTAAGAACAGACTGCATTATTAACTTCAGATTGCAGCTCAGATTACTAAAGTCTACAGGTTTATAGGGCACTCAAATATGAGAACTGGAGTGTTAATGAGCTAACAGAATTTTAAAGACACAGCAGACTTCTGGGACCCGAAAACATGAACTAAATTTATAGAAACTGGAACCCAAATACTTTTCCAGGGTAAGTATAATTCATCCACTATTTTTTTTAAATAAAATTCAAAAGTGAAGTGAAAGCCCTAAAGAGATGAAATAATCCTGATGCAATTTAAAAATTTGAGAAACTAGATCATTCTGGAGGGTCCACATGAATCAGCTAGACTCCCTGAAGGGAGTTTAATGGTTTAAATGACAAACAATCCCTTCAGCATCCCTGAAATTCTCTAATGTTATAACACAATTTATATAGACAACATAAATAACTACATTGCTTTTCTCCAAAAGAGACTGGAATGATTTATACAAACTAGACAAGACTTACATCTTTTAGTTAACATAGACAATCTGTAATAACGTATTAAATGCATTTGGAGCATTTTGTATAATTTACTCTAATAAACCAAAAAGTCATCCTATCTATGTTAACTAAAGTATCCAGATAGGTGTTAACTCACTCAAGAAACTCCTATTTACCCTTTCATTAATGGCGCAAAGTTTTTTTAAAGACTAGGGAAAAAAATAAAGTCTCCATTTTATAAGGTGGGAAAGAAAATAGAGAAGAGGTTGACTCACTTGCCCAAGGTCATCCAGCAACCAGTGGAAAAGCCAGGGCCAGAGGTCTCTCCCCACGCCCCAGAGTAATGTGTAGAAACCAAACCATGCAGTCTGCCTTACAAGCTGGGGGCCTACAAAAGCCAGGATAATATACATTTAATGATAGCGAAAGAAGAAAGGAGCATATCAGGTTATCCTCAGGAGAGGCTGCTGCAAAGAAAACTTGACAGCTGGAAATCTTTCTCAGCCATACTCCAAAACAAGTTAAATGATCCAAGCAAATTCAACTTCTTACTGTATATTTCTGGGGAGTGACTTTGGGGGGATAATTGACAAAATGGGAAATATTCAGGATTCACACTTTATACTTACTTGTCCAAGGATCCAATCAACCATCCATCCACTCTTACCATCTTCATTTTGATTAGTGGGCCAAAAAGGGGGATGCAAATTGATCCTACTTTTGTAGCCCTGGCTTGATAAGATGGCTAGAGGCTCCAGTCCAACAAGATCATGCATGCTCTCTCTCAAGATTAATAGTCATGGAAGTTTCAATGTGCCGCCCTTCCCCAAGGGTGGAACTGTTACAGACCACAATTTACTTGAGAGATTCTGGTTTTTTAACATCCTTTCCTTGTAACACAAGAACCCTCTCATTGAATGTTCCTTATATGCAATGTATTATTGGACTAAGTATCTCACTACAGCCACACATTAAAACAATTACTTCATGGAAAAAATAAATAAGACTATACACTGCAGTGGAATGTTAACATAGTCACTAAAGAATGACTTGTCCTAAAACAGATACCACAAAAACTCTCACTGCCATAATTTGGCAAAATCTATCAGCTATATACAGCCTCAAATTAATAGTAAGTTCAATTAATAAGGTCAATATACATTACAAAAACTTGATTTTAGGATTAAGTAAATAATATTCCATTTACAAAAATGTCACTGGTAAACGTGTGAGAGCATCTAATGAAGTATAGTTAACATTCTCCTAGTAAAGGAAATGGGTGAGTAGTTGGTAACAGACAAAACAATGCTAATAACAATACCAAGAAAGCGTTTTTTAGAAGTTTGTAACCATCTAGTTGAACTGTCCCAAATATTGACTCTTATAGAATAAATAAACAATGTGGCCAAATGTGGAGGAAATTAAAATGCTATCATGTTGACATGAAGGGAAAATGTCGATGGAATTTTTGTGAAATAAAAGCTTTCTGCAAAGGATGCATGCAGTCTTTCACAGATGCAAAATATTCTAACAAGTTGAATCAGTAACTAGTCAAAAAAACAAAAGCACTTAAGTGCCCTTCTAAGAGAATAATATTCACTCAGGTATTCCGATATTATACACTGTAATGTGCCCTATATTTTATAACAGATATTTTATGAAATGCTGTTCAAAATTAATAGCCATTTTAATTTGTTTTCGTAAGGACACCACCTCCCAACATACTTCCTCCTTGTTTTTATCTATAACATCCCCACATATGGCATCTGCTTCACATATCCGATGACAAGAAACTTACTACCTTTTTAGGTACTCCAAAACAGAAGCATAAAAAGCATAGATCTCCCTCTAGGTCATGACAGAGGCCTCAGAAGAAAACAGCTCTCCTAGGCACTCAGCTAGGTAGGCAATATCTAAAGGATCATTTTAAGCCACTTTAAGTTAAAAGGGCCATTGGACATTAAGACTGTGTCCAGAGAATGGTAGTGAGAATAGTGAGGAATCTGCAGACCAGGATATTTAAATTTAAATAACAGCTGAAAGAGACAGATGGAATAATCAGCCTAGACACTAGAAGACTACAAGGAGTCTTAGAAGCTTTCTTCAAATATTTGAAGACCAGTTACATAGAAGTAGGTAGAAGCATGGTCTTCCAAGAGGGAAGATTAAGTATCAATAGGTGGAAGTTAGAGAAAAGCAAATTTCAGTTCAACAAAGGAAAACTTTCTAACAACTAGAACTGTACAGCAAGTGAACTGCTTGCCTCACTTTATGGTAAGAGTCCCGTCAGTGCCCAGTGACCATCTGTCAGGTGTCACACTGCAGTGCACAGGGGACTGAACTAGACGGCTTCCAAAGCCTAGTTTGGCTACTTCACTATTTTTCTTGGGCAAAACAACTCTCTGACTCTCAGTTGTAAAACTGTGGTAATACAGTAGCATTATTATTGTATGGTGGTATAAGAGAGGAAGAAAATATCTTTCTTATATAGATAATGAAGTGTTATATAGCCAGCCCTATGTCTGTGGTAGACATCAAATGGCCTGATTAATACACATAAATATGGGATGTAATAGTAAAGACATTTCGTATCCACATGATAGGAGGGTAAACCCCGTGAGAGCCTTTTGGGCCATTATGAAGAAAGGAGCATAGGAGTCTCACGAACAGCAGCCTACAGGGAACTGCTGCGACCTAAAAGCAGAGGTACAGGTTACCCACGTAGCTAACTCCCAAAATGCAGCTTAGCCACTGGAAAATCTGGCCCTAACTCATAGTTGTGAAACTTTTCTCAGCTGCCAAATTTTTTCAGTCACATGGAAACTGAGGTTGTCAGGCTTCCTTAAAATTCCACTCTTCAAAACAAGCCTCTAATCCCTAGAGAGACTAATTAAAAACAAAAATCCACATTTCCAACCATCTATCCTTTTGGTCAGAAATACTAATGAGAAACTAGACTCACAGATAAAAGGCTATTTAACAGATTAGTCAACTCCCCTCCACCCTTTGGCACCACCAACCCAACCTCCCCTGGAAGAGTTTAACCACATGGAGAAACATAAGAAATACGTCTCAAATGATTCACACCAAGAAGATTAATAGTTCCAAGCCCCAGCACAGGGACTTGTGGTACTGTTACTACACATGGTATCTCTGTCACATCTCAATATCTCAATCTACAAAAATGGAGGATTAATCTCCTCCTATTTTCCTCTTCATCAATCCACTCAAAGAAATGTTTGGAAAATGTCGGAAAAAGTTAATGCAAAATAGTATCAGAATTAGTGACACAGTGAGGCTTCCACCAGCTAAAACTCATAAGCAGTTCCACGATTAAAAGAACTAAAGAAATAAAAAAACAACCAAGAGAAAGGGGTCATTTTATTATTTTCCAAACCTGACACAAGAAATTAGAAATTAATAGGAAAATGCCCTAACAGAAGATCACTTAATGACATTATTAGTAATATGAATATAACCAAAGGAAAATTAATGATTAGAAGCAAAGCACCAGTACCCCACAGCTTTTAGAAAGAAAGCGAACAAGAACTCATTTATCTAGCACTGTAAGAGGCTGAGTATTCAACATATTTGAGAGTTCACCCTACTCATACCTTTAAGCAATAATACAGTATTTCAAATACAACATATGGAAATTAATCTCTTCATGATGGTTAGAATTTGAAACATCAGTTATAATACCATGCTTTCAAGGTAGATATTTACCTTTTTTCTATATTAAATGAATACAAATGGCTGTGATTTTTTAAAAAATTTTCTTATGTGATTTTCATAGTTTTTTCTTTTCCCAGAGATTCTCTTATTTTCAGGATATCAATATATTGGTTTTATGTCTTGCCAACATTCCTGCCTTTGTCAACACAAATTTTCCCCATCTTCTAATGTGTTGCTTCCAATCTAATGTGGGCTATGACACCAAGTAAGCAAGTTTGTTAGGATTGTATGTAAAGTAATATTAGTTGGTGGGATATGATTAAGGGCCTAATAATCTCTCCAATAGAATTTGTGTATGCATGAGTTTTACAGTAACCACTTCAAGCTGCTTAGAAGTCTTTGTCTACCTACTTCAAGATTCTTAGCCATATCCTGGAAAACTGAGATTCTAAGAAACCTAATGGAAAGTTTATGCATTATGGAGCAAGAAGTAAATTTTGTTTCACACCTACTATATGCTGCTATACATAGTAGTAATTATGAAGGATTCAGGGATAAAAAGTGGAGTGAGACAAATAGATGAGAATATTAAAAACTACAACACTGAGGGCTATCTACTCTGAGAGAGTTGGATGTAAAGTACCACGGGAACACTAAGAAGATGATTCTAGTGCAGATTTAAAAGACTATGGGAAAATAGGTCAGGAAAAGCTTCCTGGATGAGAAAACCTTTAAAGTGAATGTTGAAAGACTAATCGGATCTCAGATCCATTCAGGGAAGGAAGGGACAGAGGAAACAGCACTGTAGTGATGAAGAACAGGATGTTTTCACGGACCAGCAAACAATTCAGTATAGCTAGACTAACATATGTGTGTGGGGAAAATGGCAGAAAATGATATGAAACAGTTATGCTATGTCAGACAACACAGGACAAAATATGTCATAAGATTTTACATTCTTGTCTTGAGGGCAACCTGAAACCACTGACAGATTTGAACTACAGGAATAATACAAGCAGTTCTTCAGTTTAGAAAAATTACCCTGGTGCCCTATTCAGTTCAGGTACAGTAACAAAGTACCATGGACTGGGTGGCTTGTGAACAACAAAAATTGATTTTTCACAGCCTGGAGGCTGCAAGCCCAAGATCAGGGTGCCAGCATGGCCAGGTTCTGATGCAGTCTCTCTTCTGGTTGTGGACTGTCAACTGCTCCTCATGTCCTCACGTGGCAGAAAGAGGGCAAGAGAGTCCTCTGGGGTCCCTTTCATAAGGGCACCAATCCCGTTCATGAGGGCTCCACCCTTGTGCTCTAATTGCTTCCCAAAGGCCCCACTTCCTAATTCCATCCCATTGTGTGTGAAGGACACAAACATTCAGCCCCCGGTGAAGAGGAAAGACTTCAAAGGAGCAAGAGGACACTACGCTTGAAGGGGGCATTGGGAATACAAAGAAGTCAATGGTTCAAAAGGTGCTGCAGTTGGTCTAGTCTAAGTCAAAATGGGTTTATACTAGGGCAGAGAAGATAGTAGCAGCAGCAAAAATTTAAAAAGGTAGGTTATAGAGACATCACCAAAAAGTCACTATAAAATTTGGCTAATGGATGTCTGTTCTATCTACAAAAATGGAGGCATAATATGCCATTTGACTATGGTAAAAAGAAGATAAAGCTAGCAAAATAAAGGTCTAAGGGCACACGGTATTTTACTAGAAATATGAAGCTTACCTTTTATGTTTTATCTGTATTAATTTAATATATAATATTAAAGTTAATACTTCTTATATTCCAAAAAGGTAAAGGATAGTTTTTCCTTATTTTACACAATTTTAGAAGTAGAAGAGACTGTTTAGGACACTCTCCCTGATCCTTCTCTTAACATTCTACCAGATGATCATCAAGTCTCACCCATTAATTGGGGGTCTCACCATGATAAAAGGCAATTCATTTCATTTCTTGTCAGTTCTATCTGATCTAAAGTGCCTTTATAAATAAAATCAATACAATGTCTTTACTTTGACATAAGATTGCTACCCTGTAATTTTAACCAAGCATTTTCAAATTCTATACTCGAGTTTCACATCATGAATCTGTTTTAAGGCAATTTTTAAAGCACTTATAAAAATTAAAAATAAATGAAGCAGTTCATTTCTTCTATACAATAACCAATAACCAGATCTTTCTGTTCTTGCAATGAGTCTTTGTTTAGCTGTCAGTCAAGAGGGCCATATTATCACATGGAGGTATCTCACCAGCAATGGTTGTTTCACTGGGTGTTTACTGGCTTTAGAGTCAAAGATCCATTATAGCTGCCAATTAAACAGCCTGTTTTTTTTTTTGTTGTTGTTGTTGTTGTTTTATTTTTTTTTCCTTTTATTTCATCATATAATGGGGGTACAAATATTGTTAGGGTTACATACATTGCCCCTACCACTCCTCCCCCTAAACAGCCTGTTTTAATTGACTTTATATAATAATATTAATTCTGCTGCTCAAAAATGATTTACCACCTTTGTCACCTAAAATTAGGTAAACTCAATTGGAAGCATTTACTAGTTTAGAATGTTTACTATCCCTTCTTACCCATCCCCAATTCTGAATTGTAGCTGTTAGTAAAAGAAGTACGAGAGATACTCAGCATTTGGCTGTAAGTACCAAATCCTTTTCCTCAAAAGCATTAATTAATTGTGCAAGAAATTTCTGATACCTTTCTCAATAAGCCAGAAATCTATATAATGATGAAATCGATATTTTCCATTTTCTACTTAATAATTCAATCAGTGCAAGATTGGGCTTTATAAATTCCATGTTCAATGTCTGCTATCATCGTCATTCAATACCATTCAGTGGTCCTAGCCAAATAAGAAAAAATAGGTATACAGATTAGAGGAGACAAAATTGATCTTACTTGTGGAATATGATGCAGACAAAAGAAACTGAGACAAGTGTCCTGTGGATGTGTGATTAAAATATAAACAAAGATCAGAGGAACCTAAAGCCCAAACACATGGAGGCACAGTGCAAGAGGAAACTAATCTCCCAGAGAAGGTGGGTTCATCAGTAGGTAAAAAAGCTCAGCATAAGAATTGAAAACAAAAACAGCAGAATTAAATAAAACAGTTGTACCAAATGCCCCACTTCCGCCAAATAAAACACCTCTCTCCAACCCTGGCCCCAGAAACAATCCAGGCAAAAGATCTAGGCTCTGGTAAAATCATTCAAATTACCTACATATACAGGCTTATTCTGTGAGTTTTGATGTCCAACAATCAAGAGTGCCCCATTTACTCAGGTAAAGGCACCATCTACTGCCCAAGGATGAACTTCTCATACACTTACCCTAAGGCAAACTCTCACCCATGTGCCCAAATCTACACAATGCTTTCCATAGAGGAGAGTCCTAGTAAAGAAAAAGACATAAAGGAAAACTGCACCAGTCAACTATAATAAGAATAATTAGCAATCACTAATAAAGAAAAAATATATATGACTAAAAAAAAAAATACTGAGGAAACAGAAAATATATAGAAAAGAACTTGGGGAAAAAATACCTAATTTTTATACCCAGAAAAACTAAAAGATATGACATAAAACAAAACAAACAGCACAATTCAAAAAGAATTGAGTAAAAGGAAAAATTTTTATTACTGAAATTAAAATATTCAAAATAAAAATTAAAAGATAAAATGAAAGAAATACTCAAAACATTGCAAAAACACAATGGGACAAAATCTAGGATAGAAAAGATGGCAGACACAGAGAATCAAGCTCCAGGGTTATGATACAACTGGCAAGAGTTTTTTGAAAATATGCAAAAGAGAAAGGATAGTATAATTATTTTCAAATAAGACTTTCCGAGAGGAAAGTCACGAGAGGCAAAACAAGATGAGTGAAACAGACTCACATGTAGACTCCAACCTGTGATATTCAGCACAAAATAGACAAAATAAATATATAAATAAGTTTCCAGAAAAACAAACACACAGAGATCATTTCCAAAAGAATGAGAATCAGGCTGGTGTCAAAATGTTCTACTTCAATACAACCAAAGGATATAATGAAGCATTATCTTCAGAGTCCTAAGTGAAAGCTTCCATGAAACCTAGAATTCCACACCCAGCAAAATATCAAGCAAGTGTTAGTGCAAAAAAAAGACATTTTTCCAAATGCAAGTGTCAGAAAGCCTCCTCCACTCCATATATCTTTGCTTAAAAGAGTTAATTATGTTTGCGCCCCAACAAAATGAGAGAGATAACTATGGAAAAGGAAGTCATAAGACCTAGGAAATGGTGTACTTAAGAATTAAGTGGAGGCCAGGTGCAGTGGCTCACGCCTGTAATCCTAGCACTCTGGGAGGTCGAGGTGGGTGGATCGCTCTAGGTCAGGAGTTCGAAACCAGCCTGAGCAAGAGCGAGACCCTGTCTCTACTATAAATAGAAAGAAATTAATTGGTCAACTAAAAATATATATAGAAAAAATTAGCCAGGCATGGAGGCACATGCCTGTAGTCCCAGCTACTTGGGAGACTGAGGCAGAATGATTGCTTGAGCCCAGGAGTTTGAAGTTGCTGTGAGCTAGGCTGACACCATGGCACTCTAGCCCAGGCAACAGAGTGAGACTCTGTCTCAAAAAAAAAAAAATCATTAAGTGGAGGAGAGACAAGATGGCAGACCAGAGATGCTAGCTGCCAGATCATCTCAGAAAGAAGGAAAAGAAAGTTTTAGATGAAAAAGAAAAAACAAACAATCAATCATAGATCAGGTGTAATTCCAAGGCAAAAGTGCCAGAACTTTTAAGAGATTACATGGGAAGAAGTTGTGGAGCAGAAAAAGAAGAAAGATATAGACAGAGGACAACTACTGAGAGGTTTGGAGTCCATTGAAAAGGGCAGTTGGTGCGCTTTGTTTCTACTTCCCTCACATCTCCAGCAGTCACCAGGCTCCTGAGCTGCTGGAGAGCCTTTCTACAAAACCGATGCCAAAAGCTGCTTCTGCCATTGAACTGGCGGCTTCTTAAGGACAAAGCACCGGGCTACCAGCCCCTTGCTGCTGAATGATTATTGGATCAATAATGAAATTAAGATGGAAATCAAAAGATTCCTCAAACTGAATGACAAAGGGACACAAGCTATCAAAATGTATGGGATTCACCAAATGCAGTCCTGAGGGGAAAATTCATAGCCTTAAATGCCTACATCAAAAAGACAGAAAGATCACAAATCAACAATCTAATGACACATCTCAAGAAACTAGAAAAGCAAGACCAAACCAAATCCAAAGCCAGCAGAAGAAAAGAAATAACTAAAGTCAAAGCAGAACTAAATAAAATGGAAAATAAATAGATAATACAAAGGATCAAGGAAATAAAAAGTTGGTTCTTGGAAAAGATTAACAAAATTGATAGACCTCTTGCTAGATTAACCAGGAATAGAAGAAAAATGACCCAAGTAAGCTCAATCAGAAATGAGAAAGGAGAAATTACAAATGACACCACAGAAATATAAAATACCATCTGTGAATAATATGAAAATTTCTAGACACATAAACTCAAAAATGTAGAGGAAATGGACAAATTCCTGAAAACAAACAACCACCCAAGACTCAATTAGGAAGAAATAGAACTCCTGAATAGACCAATAATAAGGAATGAGATTCAAAACAATAAAAAAACTTCCAGCAAAATAAAAACCCTGAAGCAAATGGATTCACAGCCAAATTTTACCAGACCTACAAAGAAGAACTGGTACCCATACTGCAGAAATTATTCCATAACATTGAGAAGGAGGGAATCCTCCCCAACTCACTCTATGAAGCCAGTATCACCTTGATAACAAAGCCAGGAAATAACACAACAAAAAAAGAAAACTATAAACCAATATCCCTTATAATTGTGGTCCCCAAGTCCCAGGCTGCAGACTGATACTAGTCCATGGCCTGTTAAGAACCAGGCCACACAGCAGGAGGTGTATGGCAGGCAAGCAAGCTAAGCTTCATCATATTTATAGCTGCTTCCCATTGCTCACATCATCGCCTGAGCTTCACCTCTTGTCAGATCAGTGGCAGGATTAGATTCTGCGTTATGGTGAGTTCTATACTTTTTTCGTCATATATTACAATGTAATAATAATAGAAATAAAGTGCATAATAAGTGTAATGTGCTTGAATCATCCAAAACCATCTTCCCACACCCCAGTCCGTGGAAAAATTGTCATTCATGAAACAGGTCCCTGTTGCCAAAAAGGTGGGGGACCACTGTCTCATGAACATAGACCTCAATAAAATACTAGCAAATGAATTCAACAACACATCAAAAGAAAATAATCCACCATGACCATGTGGGCTTCATCCCAGGAATGCAAAGATGGTTCAACATATGGAAATCAATAAATGTGATTCACCACATAAGCAGAAGCAAAAACAAAGAACATATGATCATCTCAAAGCATTTGACAAAATTCAGCACACTTTCATGATAAAAGTCCTAACAAACTAGGCATAGAAGGAACATATCTCAAAATTATAAAAGCCATATATGACAAACCCACAGCTAGTGTGGGTTTGTCCCCATCATACTGAATGGGGAAAGGTTTAACACATTCCCACTGAGAACTAGAACAAGACAAGGGTGCCCACTGTCACCACTTCTACTCAACATAGTGCTGAAAGTCCTAACCAGAGCAATCAGGCAAGAGAAAAAAAATAAAGATTATCCAAATCAGGAAAGAAAAGGTCAAACTATCACTTTTTGTTAACAATATGACCTTATATCTAGAAAATCCCAAAGACTCCACCAAGAGACTACTAGAATTGGTAAGCAAATTCAGCAAAGTCTCGGGTTACAAAATCAATGTGCACAAATCAGTAGCATTCCTATACACCAATAACAATCAAGCTGAGAGTCAAATCAAAGACTTAATTCCATTCACAATAGCCACAAAGAAAATAATCTACCTAGAAATATACTTAACCAAATAGGTGAAAGGTCTCTACAAGGAGAACTATAAAACACTGAGGAAAGAAATTGCACATGACACAAACAAATGGAAAAATATATCAAGCTC
>CAUYPO010112788.1:0-27371 GCA_963574435.1 Cheirogaleus major
TATAATTTTTTAAAAGTAGGAGTCTGCATTATACTCTGTTGTACACTTTGTTTTTTCACTTAATATATTTTGTAGATCTTTCATGTCAGTACATAGAAATATATTTTATTCTTTTAAATTGTTGCATATGTTGCATGGAAAAACCAAAATTCATTGAGACAATCTCCTGCTACTGATGATTGAATTGTCTTTAGTTTCTTGCTGTTACAAATACTTCAGTGAACATCCTTGTATATGTAGCATTGCCAACATGTAGGAGTATAGCTATAAAATAAATTCCTGGAAATGAAATATTGGGTTATTGAGTATGTGGGTTTTAAAATTTGATAAACATTGCTAAATTGTCTGCCAAAGAGGTTATACAATCTTCACTTCTACGAATGAAAATGGCTATGCCCTATTTCCCACATCCTTACCTGCATTGTATATTATCAAACTTTTAAATAATCAAATAGATAAAAATGGCGTATCATCATATTAAATTTTTATTATGAATGAGACTAAATATCCTTTTATGTATTTCTAAATCATTTGTTTTTCTCTCTGGGAACTGCCTATTTATATATTATTTCCATTTTCTTTTGAATTATTTATCTTATTGATTTTTAAGAATTCTTTGTATATTAAAGAATTGACCCTTTGTTATATGTATTATAAATATTTTTCAAGGTTGTGATTTGTCTTTCGACTTTGTTTATGATGTGTTACATTTTTAGGAAGCTGAATTTGTCAATCTTTTCCTCTATGGCCTCCTATGTCTTGCTTATAAAAGCCTTTCCCACTACAAGCTTTCAGAAGTAAACTCCCCCATGTTTTCTTATATTATCTTTATAGTTTCATCTTTTACCTTCAGATCTTTGATCCATCTGGAGTATTTTTGTTATAAGAAATGGAGTAAGGATCTAGCTCCCTCCATCCCCTGTTCCCTAGATGGCTAATCAGTTTTCCCAACATTATTTATTGAATATTTAAACATTTCCCCAATGCTCTGAAATGTTCATAGATAGTTAGGACTATTTCTTTTTGGTTTTGTTTTTGAAACAGTGTCTTGCTTTGTCGCCTGGGATAGAGTGCAGTAGCATCATCATAGCTCACTGCAGCCTCAAACTCCTGGGCTCAAGTGATCCTCCTGCCTCGGCCTCCTGAGTAACTGGGACTACAGGTGTGTGCTCAGCTAATTTTTTCTATTTTTGGTAGAGACGGAGTCTTGCTCTTGCTCAGCTGGTCTCTGACTCCTGACCACAAGTGATCCTCTCTCCTCTGCCTCCCAAAGTGCTAGGGACTATTTATATATTTTATATTATTTTATTTATATGATTTCATTAAAATATATTTATATTTTATATGCCAGAGTTAAGCTGTTTTAGTGATAGTTTTATACTATGTTTTGATATCTTCTAGGGCTACAATGCTTTTCTTTTTCAGAATTCTCCCAGCAATTTTTACATGCTAATTTTTCCAAATGAATTTTAGAATCAGTTTGTCAAGGCAAAAGAAATCATATTGCTATTGGGATTGCAAACAGTAAATATTTTTGTGCCTTGGTCTACAAAAATATACAGTTTCTAAACAAAGAACTATAACTGATATATGATATTTAAGTAAGTCTTAAAAACATGCTGACAAGCTGTCAGCCCTCCTCCTGAGGCTGTCAATGATGTTGGTATCTCAAAGCAGCTTCTGCAATTGGGAGGTTGTCTCAGAAGCTAAATCCAGCCACCCAGACATGTTCCTAGTTTTTTGAGCAGTAAGGATGGGAAATCATTCTTTCCTCTTAAGCTATTACTGGATTTCAGGAATGGTTCAACCAAGTGAAGGCAGCAGGTGTTACACTGGAGTTGAGCACCTGAGGAAGAAAAGGAAGAAGCAGCTTCAGATCTGGTAGTGGTCACCTGGGAAACCACAGTGGCCAACAGGCCTCTCTGGGCCTCCAATCACTGGTCCTTGAGCTCTAGACTCTGTGAGTCTGGAGGAACTTTCTAGATGCCTCCTCCCCATACCCACACTCTACAGAGGTAGAAAATGAGGTGCAGAGAGAGATTTCTCAAATTTGCACAGCTATTTAATGAAAGATCAGAACTCAGAACCCAGGCGTATCATTAGTGGATCTTAGTTGCAAACAACAGAATCCTATCTGACCAGATTGAGCAGAAAAGGGCTTATTTCAGGTTATTAGGTAACTCACAGAATCAGCAGGAGAGATAAGAGAAACGGATTCTAGGCAAAGCTTCCAGGGACAATGCCTAAAGCCACACTGCAGAGAAAATGGTAGCCACCACCACTGTTGAACACTGAGGCCAATAACTTAGTGTTAGCACAGCTACTCCTGCCTCCAGCACCAACGCCAAATGCTGCCTCAGGAACTTGACCTTACAACCCCTGAGAAACCACCTCTGTTGCCATTGTGAACACCAAGCCTCCTGCTGTGCACTTTCGAACTAAAGTCTCCTTTGGGTGTGTAATTGGTAGAGCTAGGTCACATGCCAATGTTCTAGCTGCAAGGGAGGCTGGGAATTTGAGTTCTGACTTCTAGGTTGAGGGGCAAAACCGGGGAATTTCCCCAAGTATAGAAAAGCCATTTAGAATTTGGACCAACACTCTAGTCAAAGACAACTACGTATGCTAGATAAATATTTTAAAATCCTTTTTATTGGTACATAATATTTATATTAATACATATTTATAGGGTATGTGTGATATTTTGTCACATACATAGAATGTATAATGATCAAGTCAGGGTTTTTGGGATGTCCATCACCAAGAGTATTTATCATTTCTATGTGTGGAATTTAAATCTTTTTTTTCTGTTGATTTTTTAAATTTATAAATTTTAATTTCAGAATGTTACAGGGGTACAAACACTTTGGTTACATATATTGCCTTTGCACTGCCCAAGTCAGAGCTACAAGCGTGCCCATCCCCAGACAGTGCACACTGCACCCATTAGGTGTGACTATACCCATCCCCCCTCCCTCCTGCCTGCCATCTGATGAATGTTAGGGATTTAAATCTTAAAAGCATCAAAAACCTAAAGAGATAGTGAGGAATTATTGTATCAAGATACAGGAAATTGTAAGAGTCCAGAGAGGTTAGAGTTGCCAGATAAAATACAGTACTCCCAGTTAAATTCTTATCTGAATTTCAGATAAGCAATGAATAATTTTTTAACTATTTGTCTCAGTTAAATTTGAATTTCAGATAAACAGCGAATACTTTTTTCATGTGCAAAATATGCTCATGCAATATTTGGGACATACTTATACTAAAAAAGTATTTATTCCTTATCTGAAATTCAAATTTAATTGGATGTCCTGTATTTTTATTTGTTAAATCTGACAACCCTCCCAGGGAGGCGAGCCTAGCACTTGGGGCTGCTTCTGCCAAAGAGCATGTGCCAATCTAAATGAGCCATCAGACAGGCTGAGCTGTACTTTTCAAAGCTTCTTGAGATTAAAGGGTATGAAATTGAAGTTCAGGGCCTACCAAGGTTGGAGACTCAGATAAACCTCCCTCGTGGTGGACTGTTACTTTGATGGTCCCAAATGAGCCATGGCTACAGGTACTCATGCCCTGTGTACTCTCCTTGACTCTGGGCTGCCCCTGTGACCTGCTTTAATCAATAGACCATACTAGAAGTGATGTTGTGCCAGTTCTGGCTTAAGCCTTAAGAAGGCAGCGTCTACATTTTGGCTCTGACGAAAGCCAAATGCTATGCAACAAGTCCAGCTACCCTGAGAACTGGGACCTAAGTAAGGATTTATGTCCAAATGGATTTCAGAATTGTCATTCCCTTTTTAATGGGAGTATCTGTTGGGATTTTCCTTTTCCTGTCTTGCCATTGTGAGTGGGGAGCAGATAACTTGTCTCTTTAGTTCAAAGGGCTTCAGATTGAGAGGAGCATCACTTAAGAAGCCTCATTCAGACCTGGATCTGATTTAGATGAGGCAAGTATGGACTTTAAGCTCAATCCTGGTATAGCAATAGGGTGAGAATTTGGGAGTCTTAAAGGCCAGTGAGTATATTTTACATGTGAGAGCAAGTGAATCACTAGGAGACAGAGGGTGGACTGTGACAGATGGTTACTATGGTGGCCTCCAGTGAACCATGTGTATCTGAGTATTCACACCACTGTTAGTTCCCTCCCCTTGAACCTGGACTGGGCTGTGACCTGCTTTAACCAGAAGAATGTGGTAGCAAGATACTATGTCAGTCATAGGCCTAAACCTTAAGAAGTCCTGGCAGTTTCCATATTTGCCCTTTGGGGGAAGCCAGGAACCTAGTTCAGAACTAGGTTCTAGGTCTCAACTACCTTGAGACCACCACGTTGTGAGAAACCCAACCTAGCCTCATGCAGAGACATGTGGAGAAGAGCTGAGGTCTCTGGCCACCATCAGTTGTTTTCCATGTGGGTAAGGCTAACTTGGAAGCGGGTCATTCAGCCCTGGCTGCTTCAACCAATGCCACATAAACACCAGGTGTCCTTGCTGAATTCTGTCCAAATTTCAGCATCATGAGCAAATAACTATAATAGTTGTTTTTTAAGCTAGGAGGAAGCAAACTATAGCTGACTACCTGTACTTTTATTTTTATTAACAGCTTTATTAAGACATAATTCACATACCATACAATTCATTCATTTAAAGTGTACAACTCAATGGTTTTTAGTATGTCACGGATATGTGCAAGCATGACCACAGTCAGTTTTGTAACATTTTTATCACCACAAAAAGAAATTCTGTATCCTTTACTTATCACCTTCCTATCCCCTCCCTTCCCCTCCACGCCCAGCCCTGAGCAATCGCTAATCTACTTATTGTTTCCTGTCTTCCTTGTTCTGGACATTTTGTATGACAGTAATCATCTAATATGTGGTCTTTCGTGACTGATTCCTTTTACTTAGTATAATGTTTTGAAGGATAATCCATGTTGTAGCATCTATTAGTACTTCATTCTTTTTTATGGCTAAAAATGTAATAATGTTCCACTGTGTGGATATACCACCTTTTGTTTATCCATTCATCAGTTGGTGGATATTTGGGTTGTTTCCCACCTTTTGGCTATTATGAATAATGCTGATGCATCAGTATACAAGTATCTGTTTAAGTCCCTGGTTATTTTTGTTTTGTTTTAGAGACGGGCTCTTTCACCCAGTCTGGAGTGCAGTGGCCCAGTGAAAGCTCATTGTAACCTCAAATTCCTGGGCTCAAAAGATCCTGCTGCCTCAGCCTCTCGGATAGCTAAGACTACAGGCATGCACCACCACACTCGACTAATTTTTCTTATCTTGTTTTTTTTTTTGTAGAAATGGAGTCTCACTATGTTGCCCAGGCTGGCCTGGAACTCCTGCTATCAAGCGATTCTCTTGCCTCAGCCTCCTCAAGTGCTGGGATTATAGGCTTGAGCCATCATGCCCAGCCTAAGTCTCTGTTTTTAATTCTTTTAGGTAAATGTCTAGGAGCGGATTTGCTGGAACATATGGTAATTCTATATTTAACATTTTATGAACTGCCAAACTATTTTCCACAGAGGCCACACCATTTTACATTCCTACCAGCATACATGAGAATTCCAGTTTCACCAACACTCAGCAACACTTGGGACCCTTGTCAAAAATCAGTTGACTATAGATGTGTGAGATTATTTCTGGACTCTCAATTCTATTCTATTAATCTATATGTCTATCCTTGTGCCAATACCACACTGTGTTGATTACTGCTGCTGTGCAGTCTTCCTACTTTGTTTTTCTTAATTTTTATATTTTTAAAGATTGTTTTGACTATTCTGGGTCCCTTGCAATTCCATACGAACTTTAGAATCAGCTTGTCAATTTCTATAAAGAAGTCATCTGGGATTCTGATGAGGATTGCATTGAATTAGAAGATCAATTTGGATATATTGCCATCTTAACAATGTTACATTTTTTGATCCATAAGCATAGGATGTTTTCCCAATTATTTAGATCTTCTTTAATTTCTTTCAACAATATTTAGTAGTTTTCTAAGTTTTACACTTCTTTTCTTAAATGTATTCCTAAGTATTTTGTTCTTTTTGATGCTATCATAAATGGAATCGTTTTCCAAATTTCATTTTTGGATTGTTCATTGCAAATGTATAGAAATACAATTGATTTTTTATTGATCTCATATCCTGCATCCTTGCTGAATTTGTTTATTAGTTCTAATAGTTTTCAGTGGATTCCTTAGGATTTTGCATACACAAGATCATGCATCTGTGAAAAGACAGTTGTGTCTTCCTTTCCAGTCTGGATTCTTTTTATCTGTATTTCTTGCCTAACTGCCCTGGCTAAGACCTTCAGAACAATGTCAAATAGAAGTTGTTAGAGTGGACATCCTTATCTTGTCTTTGTCTTGTTTCCTGGGGGAAGCATCCGGCCTTTTCACGGTTAAGTGTGATGTTAGCTGTGGGTTTTTCATAGATGCTCCCCTTTCAGGTTGACATCCTCAACCCAACAGGCTGCCTGCTTTGTAAATAAAGTTTTATTGGAACACAGCCACGCCATTTGTTTATGCGTTGCCTATGGCTGCTTTGTGCTGTAGTGACAGAGTTGAGGAGTTGTGACAGAGTTGAGGAGTTGTGACAGAGATCGCATGGCATGTAAATCTAAAATATTTAGTATCTGGCCCTTTAAGAAAAAGTCTGCTGACATCTGTTTTAAGCCACTAAATTTTGGGACAGTTTGCTATGGAGCAATCTATAACCAAAAGAACTCCCAGTCTTAGACTGGAACCCCAACGAGAGTAAGGAGGAACCATAGATAAACAAACTTGTCCATAGACTGTAGCCCAGCTTCAAGTCATTTGGGTGGCTCAGAAAGTTTGGAGTCCTGAAATTGGGTTAAGGTGATCACAGATTGCTATCGTCCCTAGATGCCTGGCAGAAGCAAATGGAAATCCTTCCAGAGGAAGATATTATCATCGTTACCTCCAGTGATTTTTCTAAATACAATGTCTAAAACATAGCCAGGTACATGAGGAGATAAAACAAGAGGAAGAAGCAGGAGTAAAAACTGACAATGGCAGCAGACCCACAGGAATCCAGATTAGAACTTTCAGATACAGATCATAAAGTAACCATACTTACCATGTTTAAGGAGAGAAAAGACAACCTTAAGAATTATGGCAGGGCACTAGGGGATATAAGAAGTGGCATAGCAGATTTGAAAAAGAACCAAATACAAATTCTAGAACTAAAAAATAGAATAACCAAATTGAGCTCAATGGCTGAGTTAAAGAGGATTTGTTTTTAAAGCTGAAAACAGAATTAGTGAACTAAAAAAAAAGTCAGAAGAAACTTTATTAGAACAAAGCATGGAAGGACAAAAGATAGAAAATTTAGAAGAAAGGGATGAAGTGAGAAGGTCTAATGTGTTTCATTTGGAGCCCCAGAAAAAAAGAGAGAAACAGACAGAAATAGTATTTGAACATATATTTGCTGAGAATTGTTCAAAACTGATGAAAAACTATTCAAAACGTGATAGAAAGCCATGAAATGACAGATGTCCACTCTACCATGTGCTCTGACTCCTAAAACAGTATTTCGGGAACATACAAAACTGTCTGTGGAAGGACTCCGAAGCCGAGATGGAGGTGGCTTCATAGTGGGTGGAAAACGGATTGGTTGGGCTGGGTTCCAGAACAAGCTCCGCCCCTTCCTAGCTTCGCCACCTGGACAAAGTTGCCAAATTTCAGTTTTCTCAACAAATGAGGATGAAGAGTAATGTGGACCTACCTCTCATTGCTGTTGTGAGACAGTCATGTGATAAAATGCATGTGAACAAACCTAGTGAATGCCACGTGCTTTAAACATGAGATGTGGTTTGAGCAGTACTACAAGCATGCCCAGGACCACATAATTTGCAGGGCCCAGTGCAAAATGAAAATGCAGAGCACCTTGTTGAATTACTAAGACATGGACAGCAGAGCATTAAACCAAGCACAGGGCCCTTGTAAGTAGCTGCTTAGGTTACATGCCCATGAAGCCAGCCTTGGTGACAGGCCCTGGAAGGAACTGTTCTGTACGTTAGGAAAGGGCTGCTCATCCCACACCCAGGTGTCTACAGCCATAGCCCACATCATCTTTGAATTCTGAAGGGCAGCAATGTTTAGGGAAAATGCAAGCACATGTGTTTCCAAATGCCAAGAAGGGCAAGTGTAGCGACTGGAGTGGTTTTCTGGGGGAGTGAGTGGGGCTAGCCAGGCTGCCATTGGAATTGTGGAACTGACTGTTCCCCACAGACTCTGGTGCAGGGAAGAAAAAAAAAGCCTGTAGCTGTATCTACAGGGCCTGTTGTTGTTGCTGTGGTGTGTTACAACACAGCCTGGCAGCCTCCCCTGCCTTTCTGTCTTCCTCCTGGAAGAGCCTGGTCCCAGAGCATGTGACGTGTCCACACAGCTCTCTGCAGTTTGCCCACACTGCTCCTTGATGTTCCCTCAATTATTAGGCTTTTCCAGGTCTGCATGCTTTTTGCTCATGCTACCGCCTCCTGCCCAGGAGTCCTTTCCTTCCTCATCCATCCTTATGTCTGACCTACTCCATCTTCTAAAACTCAGCTCTACTGCCAGGTGACCTCTTCAATGAAGCCTTCCCTGCCTCGCCTATGCAGACATCTGTCAGAACCCCTATAACTTGAGGAAAACTGACATATCATGTGGATGTTGCTGTCTCCTAGGCTGAATCTCTTGAGGGCTGGGACAATGCCTTCCCACCTCTGTATACCCTGTGCATAGCATAGTGCTTAATACCGCCTATTATTAAGCATGGTTGATGCTTAATCAACTGGCATTAGTATGCGGAGTAGTTTTGATCTATGTGGTCTTGCTGAATTAATGCACGGATAAATTGTTTCAGTGACTCTCTCTGGCAGCTGGTAAAACGGAATAGATAAGTGACTGAGACAGAGCCCCTGCCCTTCAGTGTTGGCTTTATTTGTCTTTTCTGCAGACACCACCTCTTGAAGGCAGCACGGTGATTTGTGCAAGAGGCTCTTCATAAATACTTAAATGTGATATAGTGCAAAGAGAGCAGATTTGGAGCCAGGAGACACGGGTTCCAATCTGGCTATGGGACACCAGGTTTCCGTAGGTAACTATTATGTCGCATAGTTAACTAGTTATGGGATTTTAGGTTTCTGTTTCCTCAAAAATGAGAGGGTTGAGCTAGAGATTCTCTAAGGCCCAGGTGCTCCCAGGTGGGAGTGACTCAGAGGAGGTCATTTAGGTGGAAGCGGGGGGCTCATCTTGAACTTGCGCTCGCTTAGCAGTCTCCCCTTTGGAGGTGGAGGAGAACACAGCCATTTTCAAGGCCCTTTCCTGTCTTAATCGCCTGGGTTCTCATATTTGAAAGATAGAAAGCCATGGGAAAGCCTGGTCTTCACAGTCACTGGGTGTCCAGAGGGAGGTGCTATGTGCTAAATTGGTTCTGCGATTTCCCCAGTCCCAGCTGGTCATCTTTGACGTCCCGGGGTTGCTTCCTAGGGCTAACCCGGCGGCACAAACAGCCCGGCCTGCCCCTCTGCAGCCTCAGGGCAGGCCTGGTGGGCAGACAAGAAGGGCAGAGCCTTCAGGGGGACGATACAGATGTTAAGTCAACTAGCTTGTTTAGCTATTAGTCTCTCTGGAGGTAAGGGGTGCCGTGAGGGGATGTCGCTCAGCTTCCTCCATCCCTTTTCTAAGGCCCCCACAAAGGGCAAGGGCCAGACACGTGGGCAGGCGTGGGGAGGCGGAGAAGCAAATGAACGGGGGCGGGGCCTTATTTCCATGGACGGCGCGCGGCCACCAATCCGGACAGGCAGAGCGACAGCCCGCGCGCCTTTTGGGGGCGGACTGACAGCCCCGGAGCCCTATGGAAAGCGGGTCCTGCGGCCGGTGGGGGCGGGACAGCGCCGGGCGCTGCCCGGGGGATTCGGGCCGGCACACGGGCGCTGCCAGTCTTGGGCGGCGGTGTCCAGCGCGCGGGCGGCCTGCTGGGCGGGCTGACGGGGGAGCGGCGCGCGGGCTAGGCGGAGAGAGACGGAGCCGGCGAGCCCCGCGGCGACAGGTACCGGCGCCATGGCCGCAGGGATGGGGCGGCGGGCCGCGCGCCCCGGGAACCGAATTCCCTCCTTCCCGGTCCCGCCGTGGCCGCGCCGCCTCCCCGCCCCCTCACGCGGCTCCTCTGCCCGGGCGCGGCGCGTGGGGCGCGGCAGCCTCGCGGTGGGCGCGCCGGGGCCCCAGACCCGCCGCGGAGCCCCTCGCCGCGCCGCCTGGGCCGCGGGGCCGGGGCTCCCTGCGGGAGGCGCGGAGCCGGGTGGCCGCGGGGCCGCTCCCCGCCCCCGCCGCGCTCCCCCTCGCGGAGGCGACGCCGGTCGCGCCCGCTCGTCCTCACTCGGCTTTTGTTTCCCGCCCGGGTGACAGGTCCCGCTCGGGCTCTCGTCTGCGGCCCCCGCCTCGCCTGAGGCCCGCTGCTCGGGGACCGCGGCCGCCCGGAGCAGGCGGCGGGACCCTCGGAGAGCCGGGCGCCGCCTGAGCCGCACTGCCGCGGGCGGGAGCGAAACTTCGCTTTCCAGGCCCGGGCGGCGGGAGAACTCGGGCCGGGCTGCGCCGAGCGCCGGGACGCCGCGGACGCGGGCAGACGTGCGCACCTGGGGCCGGGGGCGGGCGAGGATAACGGAGCCACCGGCCGCTGCCCGCCTCGCTCGGGTGGCAGCCCTGTGGATGGGCGTTCCCCGCCTTCACCTGCCGCCCTGGGACTGGACCGGGAACAGCATCGCCGCTCTCGGCCACTTGTTGAGGGCGTCCGTGCAGCGCCGTTCTGTGATTGTTCCCGTGCCAGATAAAAGCCGCTGAAAGTTGTCTTAGGGCGCCCAGTTTAGTCTCGGGACGTTAAAACAGCTTCCGCTGTACTGACCGTCTAAAAAGATGTGCTGGCCACAGTATATGAGTCAAAAACCAGTATTGGTAAAAAAAAAAAAAATTGGAGCATCAGGGCGTAGATCGCCTTTTTTCAATTAACGAGCCAGGAGAAACATTTTAGTCTCATTTCCAAAATCGTTTTCTGCAGTGCTGGCAAAAGCATGGCAAGGTACAAGTTGTAAGTGGAGAATGCAGAGCTCTAGATATCCTTCAGTGTGGTTCGGGACAGTGTGTACGGCGTTTGGCCGCCATTCAGTAAATTCTGCATGAAGCAGTTTGAGCTGGTGGTTTTGGATTTACTTTTCAAGAGTATGTTTTCCAGTGGAATAAGGCTTAGCATTGAATGGGAGCTTTCTTCGCCTCTCTGAGGATAGACAGGAGTGTTTATTTTCATTGTCTTACCATTTTGTTAGATTATGGCCAAGGGAAAAGTTAAACCATATTTTGGTTAAGTATTTTTAATAGTCTGGGAGTTCTGTCCCTCTCCCCTCATCAGGGTTTTTTGCAGAATTATGGTAGCTGCTTGAATTAAAAATCAAGGATTGACTTGTAGATACTCTTATTCTGGTGGGAAATTTTTATTGTCTGCTTTCATTTACCATTTTCTGTCTGTCTCTCTCCCAGATGACCTCTGCTTAACAATCTACAATTACGGCCCTGACCAATTTAGGGACTCTATAGAAAGATATAGGGATTCTATATTTTTAAAATACAATTTTAAGACGAAAGTTATTAATAACACATCATTCGTGAGAAACATTTAATTTAGTTTACTCAATTTTTTTCTTCTAATGAGTCATCGTTTGATATCTGTGTTGGATATGATTTATACTTCAGAGATGTAAGTTTAACTTAAGAATATAGTTACTCATTTTGACTTAATTATGCTAATTATTAGTGGCTCATTGAATGGCCATTTTATTTATTTTGCTAATTAGAGTTAGCTAATAGCTAATAAGAGTTCACTGTTTAAAGGTGAACTCTTTAATAGTTGTGACTATTTGAGATTTTTTTTTTTAAATCAAAGATGACCTTAAAAATTATTTTATTTCTCTAGAACAACAAGCTTATGTTATGAGGCCTTTCTCTTTCCAACATTTAACAAAACAAGTATGTTTACAAATCTTTCATTTTTTTAGTTATTGAAATTTTGGGTGAATTTTTTTTTAGACATAATTTTGATCAGCTTAACATGAAAAACAACATATTGTATTAGGCAATAATTAAATCTTCAATTTTCTGTTTATTCTTGGATCGGGAAAGATTGTATATTTTGGGTTTAGTTTAGTTTTCTAAGGGCTTCTCAGTTTAAAATGAATTCGTGCAGAGAAGACAGAACATCCTCTTTGTATAGCTGTAGAAGTTATTGCTATTAAAAGCTGAGTTGGCTTTTTTTTTTTTTTTTTTTTGAGTCAGAGTCTCACTCTGTTGCCTGGGCTAGAGTGCCGTGGTGTCAACCTAGTTCACAGCAACCTCAAACTCCTAGGCTCAAGCGATCCTTCTGCCTCAGCCTCCTGAGTAACTGGGACTACAGGCATGCACCACCATGCCCGGCTAATTTTTTCTATATATTTTTAGTTGGCCAATTAATTTTTTTCTATTTTTACTAGAGATGGGGGTCTCACTCTTGCTCGGACTGGTCTTAAACTCCTGAGCTCCAACGATCTGCCCGCCTTGGCCTCCCAGAGTGCTAGGATTACAGGCGAGAGCCACAAGGGCCGGCGGGCCTGAGTTGGCTTTTTGATGCTTAGTGAGAGGGTAGATTGGTTGAACAATGACTCATCCTCATGTAGAGTGAGTTTATTCTATATAAATAGTTGTAAGGAATCTTATAAGACTAGAGCTTTCATTGTTTTAGCTCATTTATATAATTGCTCTTTAGTGTACAGGAATATATTAACTACTACTATTTGTAATTTGGGAGTTTATAATCTTTATCTTTTGATGTTGAGTAAGCATGCCACATATCATAAAGTTATATTTTTGTATAAATTTATGTACACAAAAGCCCATTTTAAACTTCAGTTTTTAGATATTTTAATTACTGGTTTTTATGTACTTTTAACTTGTGGTAGACCATATCATAAAATTATCAACCACATTTTGGTTTCAAAATTAAGCATAAGCTGAATTCTCACACTACACAATAAACGTTGGGAGTGTTTTTAAGTCGTTTACCCTCAGGTATAGCACCATTTGCGTTTAGGGATGGTGGTGGTGGTAAATATTTTTAAATGAATAAAGCTACAAAACCCAGAGACATATTAAAACAGCTAAATTCGAGGATAGATCAAATGACACCGTTATAAATATTATTACTGCTTTAATAGTAATATGTATATCGTACCTGGCATTAAGAATATCCTCTGTAGGCTTTTAATGTAATGTTTCACAATTCCTAAAGAAGAATCTGTATTGTACATATTTTGGCACACTCAATTTTGTAATAAATTTATGCTGAGCAATTAAATATCTACATTTTATAATTTTGAAACTATGTGAACTTTCTAATCTAGCTAATTAGTAATTAGATTTTTTTTTAGTATTTATATTTCTGAATTTTTCTATAGTACATTTTAAAATTCTTACATTATATCTCCAAAAGTGTAAAGAAAATTAAATCTATACTCATCTGAGACTGGGTGGATGCTGGTATGTAAATCACTTAACTATTAACTTAAAAAATAACCACTTAAGTGTTTTAATTTTTTGATTTAATTTTAAATAAGGTGTTTATGTGTAAAAGACAGTTCTGCCAAATGAGACAGGTTGAAATAATTTATAGTAGGGCTATATTTACCAACAGGTTTTAGCTAACAGATTAACAAGGATATTTTAGCAATATTTAGAACACTCAAATTCCAGTACTCAAAATAATTTGCACCTTTTAGAGTAGTTTATTATGAGAATTGATTGACCTACATTTTATGCTTAATTTAGTATTTACTTGTAGTCTTTTGGAAAACTTTTGGTTAATGAGAGTAAAGGACCACCAGAGGGAGTGTGGGGTTTATACGTTTGGTGTACTTGCTTTTTACCCTTGGTCTGGAAGCAAAACGTTTTAAAAATAAGAATAAAATTTTATTTTCGTTCTTTAAAACAATCAGGCAAAAGATATTGAAGTTGGTGATTGTAACTGTTTGCAGTCATTTTTATAATCAAAATCCAGGCTTAATCAAGGCTGTTTTTCTTTTAGAAAAAGGTACAATTATTAGAAAAATGAATATGATGTATTTTCAGAGTGAAATAGTGGATTTTTCGGTAAATAGTCACATGTCTGTGAAGGTAAGGGAACAAGCAAATGTTAAGAATGTTTTTTAAGATTAAAAATGTAGTACATTTGAATTGTATGTTTTTGAAATTGCTCATTTTTTGGAAGGAGGAATAGAAGAGAAACAAAGATCAAGACTAGAAAAGGGTTGTTTTTTCCCATTTATAGTTGCAAACCCTTCCAAAGTGGGCAGTGGTAAATTTCCAGAATCATTTGTAGCATTCTGCTTCAATCTTGGCAATTTATAGATGATGCTAAATGACATGGTCATCTGATTATCAATGGCAGGGTTGCGAATTTCATATTGATCTCTTCAAAAATCAGATTTGTGTGTGGTTTCTTAATGTTCCTATCTCTGGAAATTAAAGTACCTCCTCTGTTGTCAGCTGAATATTACACAGTGGAATTTGAAAGTCACAGTATCTCAATCATAGGTTTAATGCTGCAGTAAGTTACTTTTTGGAATGGAGGAAACATCCTAGAGATTGAGTCTTTATCAGAATTATTCTGAGCGAGCATGGAATGTTCTTTACTTGTGTTAAATATTAACCAATGAAATTATTTTCATATTTAACTTTTTTTTTAAAAAAAGCAAGATAATAAAACAGTCTTATAATCTTAATCTATATTTTAGGTTTTGTTGCTAACATAAAGATTATATAGTAGATGGTTACATTTAATGTTCTGAGATTCTAGTTTGGTAGGAGATATTTGTTATAAAAAGAAGGTGTTTCATTGAAGCATAATGGTAATTTACATGGAGAGAAATTTGTGTCTCTTTTGAATGAGTCTTAGGTTACAAGATAAACTTGCTAAGAAAAATTGGGATGGTCATCTTTCCCATTTTAGATTTATTTTCACTATGAACTTTTATAAGGTTTTTAAAAATATTTTTATTGGCCCTAAGTAGACTTCTCAGAATTATTTAAGCTTATATATGTGTGAGCATATATACATACAAATACACATGTATATATAAATATGAAATATCTATTTTTATATAATTATATATATAGTTGCTATATATATGTGTATATATAACTGTATCTGTCTATACTGCCTTATTTCCCAGGCTTATTTATGTGTGAAACTATTTTTTTTCCCAGTGAAATCTTATTGCACCAAGAGGAATAAAGTATATGTCCACAAAAAGACTAGTGCAGAATGTTGATAGTTTTTTTTTCACAATAAGAATGAACCACTGATTCACATGATGACGTAGATGAGTCTCAGAAATATGGTTCAGAGCAAGAGAAGCCAGACACAGATGAGTATTTGCTATATGATGCCATTTATGAAAAATAGAAGAACAGGCAAAATTAAGGTATGGTGATAGAAATCAGGACAATGGTTACCTCTGGGTAGGGACTGTGGTTGACTGGAAGGGGGTACAAGGGAAGTTTGTGGAGTGATGGAATATTCTATAGCTTGATTTGGGGAATGGTAATTCAACTATACACTTTTCAGGTAACTTTATTTTCATATAATTTTTAACTTACAGAAAATTTGCAAGACTAGTGCAAGGAACCTCCATATACCTGTATCCAGACTTACCAATTGTTGTATACATTTGTTCAAACTTAATGAATACTTAAGATCTGTGCATTTTACAGCATGTAAATTTTACTTTAATAAAGGAAAAAAGCTAAATTTGTTGAAAGAATGATCTTGTTATCTGAAAAAAGTGAAATACTTCCATTAGGAATTAACCAGTGGTTTAATAATGATGCAGAAAAAGAGAATCGTTGACTGTCATTCGTTTCCACCTACATGTATTTATGTTGCTTTTCACTGAAGTTTCATGACGGCATGTTTCTGTTAGAAGAAACAGGAACCTGAAAATGATTCAAGGTAGAACTGCCAGCAAGGAAACCCTGTTTTATTTTGTTATCCTGTGCACGTCACCTAGGGAATGAGACTGAAACCTAGCTTTCTGGGAATTGAAGGTGGTGATTATTCCCGTTAAGAGTTGCACACCTTCAGTGTGCTAGGTTTTGCACAGACATGTATAGTTTTTACTATCCTGGGACTTACCAGACAGAAGAAGAGGGAAACAAATCAGGCTGTTGTTTTTGGGTGGTGCTATTTATCAGAGAGGAAAGTTTGATTCTTGTTAACATGTAAACTAGTCTTGATCATCAGTAAGTGGTAATCTAAAATGAAT
The DNA here is from genome assembly GCA_963574435.1 of Cheirogaleus major. Taxonomy (NCBI): domain Eukaryota; kingdom Metazoa; phylum Chordata; class Mammalia; order Primates; family Cheirogaleidae; genus Cheirogaleus; species Cheirogaleus major. The sequence goes on from CAUYPO010112788.1 coordinate 16,346, forward strand.
CTGTCACTTTCTGCTAGTTTTGGTGTTCCTATAACCTCAATAGTGTGATTTGATTTAAATTAAATCTATTTAAATTATAGCTTGAACAATGATAATTGTTAAAAAAATTCAACTTTTTCCTTCTACTTATTATTTTATATAATTTTTAATATGTATTCTTAACAATTTAGGATTAGGTATAATTAATGGATATTTGTTCATTTTTAAAAATCTTTTTCCTCATCTATGTCAGAAAGTAATTTATTTAGTACAGTGAAAATGTTTGAAGTAATTGGAAGGCTAATCAGATGTTGCAACAAATTAATCATTGAGAGGCTGGCTGTGGCTCACGCTGTAATCCAAGCCCTTTGGGAGGCCAAGGTGGGAGGATGACTTGAGGCCAAGAATTCAAGACCATTCTGGGCAATATAGCAAGACCCTGTCTCTACAAAAAAAAAAAAAATACAAAAATTATCTGAGTGTACTGGCTTGTGCTTGTAGACCTAGCTACTTGGGAGGCTAAGGTAGGAGGATTGCTTGAGCCCAGGAATTGCTTGAGCAATTGCTTGAGCCCAGGTTGTAGTGAGCTGTGATTGTGCCACTGCATTCTAGCCTGGACAACGGAGTGAGACCATGTCTCAAAAAACAAACAAACAAAAAAACACAAATTAATCATTGATATTCAAGGTAAACATTTATTTTGCTTTTACTAATGAAAATGATACATTTATATGGCCTATATATTTTTCAACAAAAACATAATTTCATTGAAGAATGACAGATGTCTAATACCAGTGAACACAGATAAAAGTACTGATTTTTTTCATTTAATTAACATGTTCCTATTCCGCCAAAAGGACATACTAGGCCTTTCTCCCTTTTATGGTCTATTTCATTGTGGATTTCATTGGTCTATCAAGAATGAAGAAAACAGGCCGGGCACGGTGGCTCATGCCTATAATTCTCGCACTCTGGGAGGCTGAGGTGGGCGGATCGTTTGAGCTCACGAATTCAAGACCAGCCTGAGCAAGAGTGAGACCCCATCTCTACTAAAAAAATAGAAAGAAATTAGCTGGACAGCTAAAAATATATAGAAAAAATTAGCCAGGCACGGTAGCACGCGCCTGTAGTCCCAGCTACCTGGGAGGCTGAGGCAGGAGGATCGCTTGAGCCCAGGAGTTTGAGGTTGCTGTGAGCTAGGCTGACGCCACAGCACTCTAGCCTGGGCAACAGAGCAAGACTCTGTCTCAAAAAAAAAAAAAGAATGAAGAAAACATATGAAACATATTAATACTTATCTGCTAGAATTTTCTTTGGAATTGTCAGCCTTAAATAAAAATAGAAATTTAGAAATACTTGTAGGTAGCCTTTTAGAAGTTTTATCATGAAAGTTTCACCCATAGAACTAGAGAAAATAGTATAATGAACCTCCTTGTCCCTGCTTTCCAGATTTATTAATGAGACTGCCATGTACCCATTCCCCAGATTCATTCATTATTGACATTTTGGTTAGTGTGATTTTTAAACTGTTGAATTCTCACAAATATTGTAAAATAGTGGTAATATTGGTGTAGTAGATTTTTCTGTTGTTTTTTTTCAAAAGTTTTTTTTATAAATAGAGAAACTTAAAAAGCAGTGTGTTTTAGCTCAGAGAATTGACTTTGGACAAAAGATAATTATGAAACTATTTTTATCTTTACTTTCTTTTTATCAATTCATAGCCTGGAAAAGAAAAAGAAATATTAATTTTAAGCTTTTCATTAGAATATCTGTAGAGTAAGATACTTATTCATCTGGAAAGTTAGGTTAGTGTAGTATCTGAGGAATGCTGTTGTCTCAATATTCTTCTCCTTTTCTCCCCTCTAAAAACTCAACCATTGCAGTGCTTTAGCTGCCACCCCTTTTTAGACCCCAAATCTACATTGATATCTAAACTTGAGGTCTAAAATTTCACCTATGTCTTGAAATGAAATTGATTTAAATATTAATACCATCTTTGTAGCATCTGTGTACCACGTCTCCCCACTTCCCTCCCCCACCTCCCAGCCAAAATGCTGCTCTTCCTGACTTCCCTCTTAAGCTGTTAATGACTCCATTGTTAGTATGGGTCATTTTTGACTCTTCCTTTACTTCTTAAGCTCAGTGAGTCACTAAATCCCTTTGTTTCTAACTTTATAATGTGTCTTTATCTTTTTGTCCCTTTCATTTCTGTTATACTTGTCCTAATTTGGTTAACATAGTAAAGCAGGAAGTTATCCTTCACCTGTAAAAAACTTTATACATATTAAGACTAAGAAATGTCCCTGAAGTAAAATAGGACATTTCTTCCCTTCTGGAGAAGGTTTCAGTCAGCCTTATAGGCAGAGGCATAATTTTTAAGGCCTAAGTAATAATTATATTTAAACCAAGGTGATATGCAAGGTTGCCAAATCACTCAGCTCAAGTAACCTGGTGAATCGTGGCTGGCAGGGCCCACAGTTTTTCAAGGGGTTTGAGCAGCAGAATTTCTTAGACTACAGATGTGGCCCAGGATGACTTCCTGCCAGCCCAGAATGTCTGAGTGCTTTGTAGTAGGGGAAATGCTGAAGTGAGTGTATACAACACATTTTCAGGATTGTCTAGAGTTTTTGTAGCCAAAAGTACATGTCTGTGGGTTCACTTGAAATCTATTCTCCTATCCCTTTTCCCATACTTCCTGACCAAGATAGTTCCCATTTAAAAATCCACCTTTAGTGAAAGTGACATGATACTGTTTCATTACTTTGCCATCTCTTTACAGGCTTCCAGAATTGAAGTTTGTCAGAAAGATAAGAGCCTGAGGTTAGTGGGGAGGATATGAAATAGAAAGGAGAAAATAAGTGATATCCATTGTACTTCCCACTGGTGGTTGTCTAGCCTCCTGGGGTCTCGGCCTGATTCCTTTCCAGATGGGGGGTTGTTTACCAACTCGGCTTGTTTTTGTTCAGCTTATAGAGATCTTTTTCTTTCTGCTTTTCTGGGAAATGTTAGAATTTCCTCCTGGTAGGAACCAAGACCTAATTTAAGATTACTGACTTTGGGGATATGAGAATGGAATCTTATATTGCCCTAGATAACTCAGCATATCTGATTATTTTCTTCTAAGGGAACTACAAGCAATACAGGGATTCTGAAATGCTTATGCAGAAATCAATTTAATGATTATTAAGGGTGGAAAAAAGAGGAGAAAAATATACCATCTCTAGGAAGCCTGGTGAGGTAGGAATAGCTACTGAAATGAGATTCAGAAGTGTTGCTACTAAGTAGCTATATAATATTGAGCATGTTTTACTCTAATTATGAAATGAGTGGGTTGGTTTAGATAGTGTCTTAAGGTCCCTTTGCAGCTCTGAAATTCTAAGATAAGTGGTTTCTCAGGGAAAAACTCCTAATTTATTTACTGTTCCTAGTTAATGATTTTTCAGTGGCTATTTCATATACATATTTTTTGTTTCCATTAAAGTTTGGGAAAAGAAATGATTAAAGGAGTCAGCATTTGTAAAATGGGTTTGGATTTATCTATCTATATCTCTCTACTGAATTTTTTCTGGACCCTTATTTTCACCTTCTATTTGTATCCATGTTCTTGCTTTTTCTTGTTATCTTTGTTTTACAGTGTGACTTTCTAATTTCATTTCTCTGCTGCTTGCTGCTGCTTTTTCCAGCTGTCTGCCATTACCCATATTTCATTATGGGCCTGGAATTCATCAAATGTACCCTTGAGTCCAAGCTATCACTGATTTAAATTCAGATATCCCAATAGTTATTAGGATTAATGGGACCCATCTACTCTCTACAGCAACTAGAGAGATGAATCCTAGGGTAAAAGGGAGTGGGCAAGCCTGAGGGAGAAGGAATGGTGTAGAAGAAAATTTCTAAGGATTATTTTGATTTTACCCCTAAAATATAAGTTAAGGTCTTAAGTTATGATGATGATGACTCCGCCAGTGATATAAGTTTGGTCCTGAAGTCTTAATGGACTGTGAGTTTCTTTAAGGCAGCAGCTATACCTCTAATTCTGAATCTTCCACATTCAGTAATGCTAAAGTACTGCTACTGAGTACATGTAAATTGAATGGAATTGTTAGGATGGATTCTTTCTTCAAGGTGTTTTGTGGTAGGCTGGAGATTAAGAGTATGGTGTAGTAAACTCTTAAGTAAGATTTAATCTTATCACTACCACATTGTAATATTGGAGGAGATACTTAGTTTCTCTAAGCCTCAGTTTCCTCATCTATAATATGGGGCAAGGGAAAGATTAATACCTACCTCAAGGTTGTTGTGAGGATTAAATGGGACAATGCACGTAGAGCACTTAGGTCAGCACCTGATATATGTCTTCAATAAATACTAAATACTATTACAGTTTCATTGATAAGCACTGCTGTGCTCCAGGTATTTATTAAGTTCTGTTAGGTTTTAAGTAATGTTATAAAATAAATAGGATACGATCCTGTTCTCAGAAAAGATAAAACATATGCACAAAAGATAAATACCGACCTAGAAAGCATGGTAAGTGGCAGATGAGTGGTTTATTTAAGGGCTCAAGAGGCAGGAATAGTTGCTAAGATGAGAACTCGAGGAAGGGGACAGACTTGACCTGAGCTTTGAAGGACTAGTGGGCAAGTTGACAGGCTCTTTGGATCAGACTGCCTGTGTTTAAACCCTAGCTCTGCTTCTTAGCCTCCCTCCTAGGATTGTTGAGAGAATTAGATGCGTTAATACATGTGAAACACTTGGAATGGCTCCTTAGACACTGTTAGAGCTGGATAAATTATTATTAATAAGTTGAGAGAAGGGAGAATGCATTTCAGAGAGAACATCGAGTGATAATGAAGGAGAGATAATTCTAGGTTTGTTTGAAATGATAAAGCCAGATTGGCTAGAGGGATAACCTGTTGGAAAACAGTGGATGATTATGTGGGGGCAGAGTTAGGCCAGGGAGTATGGCATCTCTTCCACATATACCGAGGGAACTTGAGAAGATTTCTTGGGTTATTCATCAAGGGCTCTTGCATGTTAAAGATCATACTTATAAGTCTGCATCTCTAGCATTTCTCCCTATCTTGATTTCAAAATAACTGAAACTTCTATTCAAACTAATTTTGACAGTGAAGCTCATGATGTTCTCTCGTGAACCACTGTACCTCTTTAGTTTGTCCATTTCTTTTTGTAAACATGTGTGGCTAACTTTCTCTTTTTCTGTGTATTCTAGTTGTTTACATAATTCTTAGTCTATTTCTCCAAAATTTAGTGGGTTTCTGCTACTGTTTTCTCTGTAGCCTCAAAACTCCAGTCTGGACCCTAAATCACAAAGCCATAAGGTAGGAAGGACCAGGGAAAGGGACAAAGGGAAGAAGCAAGGGGACTATCCCCTAGTCCAACCATCTTGTTTTACAAGAGGTGTAGAGGAAGTAAAGTCACATGCACAAGATCCACGGCTAATTAATAAGTAGGCCTACACCTTTCAGGGCTAAAATAGGGCTGTTTTTTGCTGTCCTCTTAGTATGAGTCTCAGCCATCTGGGTAGGAATTATTACAGTACTATCAATAATTTTTGTGCTATTGTTGTTAAACACCAATACAAAAAATTTTACTACCAGGAATAATACGATAATAATTCATCCTTATTAATGAGAAGCCTGTGATTACATTTCTTGAGTGAACATCACTATTCTTAAAATAATGCTTAAAACCAATACTACAAAATCTGCTTTGAGAAGAAAAAGGTTTCTTTCATTTTTACAGTTGTAAATTATAAATATAATAGTGTTATGAACATAAATAGTATTCTCCCAAATGTGGACTTTTTGTTTCTATCATGATGGAACACAGGTTCTTTTACAGAGCTATTGATAGGACAGTCTTATTAGCATGAAAAGTTGGGAACCATCGTACCTTTACCTCACCGCCCGGCCCTGCGCTTCTGCCGTTGCAGTGGGAGTCTCTGAGCTTACACCTACTGTCTTTAGTCTCTTACATTTTAAAATATGCCACACATAAGCTGAGAACTTTCTTTAAGCATTTTCTTCACTTTCCTATCTAGATACAATGTGATAGAATATATATAAAGCCCTAAGGTTAGTGTCTGGCCATACTATGTCAATAAATATTCCTTTCCCTTTTTACAGAGTAGGTAGTTTTTCTCATATATAAACGTTAGTTCCCAGTCACCAATTCACTATCATATCCTTTTATTCCCTTGAATGTATCGTTTTTATGTGGCAAGATGTCCTCTCTGCATTTTGAAAATTTGCATAGTATACTTTTTAGTCACTTTATAAGCATAATTTCATCATGCGATTGTTTTGCAGCTGGTAATCTTTTCATGTTCTGTATTCTTTCCCATGATTAAAGGAAGAATGGCCTGAGTACCATAAAGATGCCCCAGACCTCTGCAAATTCTGCCACATTCCTTCCAAAACAGGCTTTTGGATTAGATTCATTTTTACTGAAATACTAATTTCAGTAAATTAGTAAATACTAAATCATTTTTAAACACTGTGAGGTTATATAATCCACTAATGTCTATACAAAAAATTTTTTCCATATCCTCAATGCTTTATATCAGATCACTTACTTATATTTCTCATGGTTTGGTTTCTTTTTCCTGTCTTCATTTTTCTGAAGGGAGAAGGGGATTCCACCCACCCCTTCTGATCTGTGACTTATTTTGTATTTGGATGATTACCCTTTATAACATATTTTATCTTCTAATTATGCTATTGAGAGGGAAGAGAAATGCTTCAAAATTAGATTAGATTTGGGGTTTTTTTTGAGGGCTGAATTTGTGTGTGTGTGTGTGTGTGTAGATTTCTCTTAGCCCCTTGATGTAATGTTTTAGAACTTCTGTTTCTATTTTTAGTATGTTTCTTATGTTAAATTATTTTATTGTTGTTTGAGAAAAAAATGTTAAACTGGATATTTATGGTTGTTTACTATCCTTCTGAATTTATGTAGTAATAAATTTTGTTAACTTCATTATTAGAATAGTAAGCTTTTTATAATTTAACTTCTTTAGGTATTAACCCCACAATTCTCATACCTTGAGAGAGAGAAAGGGACAATTGATTTTTGTCACTTTCATTTTATATGTATTATTTGACAAGCTTATTCCTGTCATTTATTGTCATTTTCTAGTTTTTATTTGTGTCTCCTGAAGCTTGTGAGGAGCTTTAATATTATGTTATGCATTCTTATAGGCTATTATCTCTGTTATATAATATATTCATTTCTCTTTTCCATTTTTAATATGATTGTATTCTAGATTTTTTTGTTTAATTTTGATGTTTTTATTTATATATTTGTATATTTTTGTTGCCTAGATTTGTTAGCTTAGATTGTAGTTTCTTTTCATCTCCATACTGTTTTTGTTCACTTAATACTTTATTTTTATCTCCATTTAACAAACATTTTGGTACTACCATAATACTAAACATTTTCATGTGTATGTGTGTATTTTTAATTTCTAAACAAGTATGGCTGAGTTTTTCCCTAGATTTTTAGACTATTTTAACATTTTTGGAACTATTATCTATTTTGCAGCTAAGGATGCTAATAATCAGTATATGAGAATTTAATACACTTTCTGTGAGTTAATTTTTATGACAGTTATCTAGCTTTGCCAGACCAATTTTTTTAGTAAATTTAAAACATTTAAAAATTTCTAATCCTCCTAATCAGGTACCTCTAATTCAGTAATTTAAGTTTTGATTCTTGTGTCACTATCATTCATTTATTTAAAAAAATTGTCATTGACTTTTCTAAAAGTGAATCATGAATGATGTGAAATAACTTTAAAAGAGGAAAATAAATTTTAGAGCCCATATTTTATGTAAACAAGTCATACAGTGATGTGAACATACAAATTTAAGTCATTAAGTATATTTTACTTTATATAATATTAATCTATTGAAGATGATTTGATAGTTTGTAATTAAAACAAAAAAGGACAGGAACATTAAAAACAAAGTCAGAAAATGAGTATAAATCACTTGAGAAATAATGAGCAGGATGAGGGAGTGGGAAGAAATTTTTATACCAGTAATCTGAGGCAAGATAGTTTCTGTGTTTGAACATTAAATTTAGTTCTGAGCTTCCTGGCAAGAAAGAGAAAAAAAGGAACAGGATGGGTTTTATGGTTATTGTCTGATAAAGAAAGCATATCAGTTTTTCAGAAGAGAGAAATTTTTTCTGAGTCCTAAGTTATTAATGAGGTTTGTTATGTGAATTCTTATATAAGGAACATAATTTATATTTCTATTTTTATAAATTAAAAAAGTTCTACTGTTGCTGTTTTAGCCATCAGGTACCATTATGTGCACTGTAATTATATTTGGTCATATTAAGTTCATGTCCACTGTTGTTAAAGTGGAAATACATGGATAGGATGTGTTTATGTATTGCCTCTAGAGTTGTAGCCATTGACGAACAGGAAACTGAAAGCTAAAAGTTCAGGAAATGTATTGTATTTAGACTGTGTGGAAAAAATATATATGATTCTTTCCTAAAATCCATGATCATTTGAAGACTGAAAAATTTATATATGTATTTAATTAGAGATAAATATTAAGGATTCTTAGAACAATGCTGTCAGTTGCTTAAACTTAATGGATACAGTATGTGCATTGTAGGCCAGGAACATTGTGCAATGCTAGGAAAAAAATGCAACAGATTATTATATGTGTTCAGCTATACTCTTTAAAGAAATAAAACAGCTGGCACATCAGTTGAATTCTTCAAGGATGTCTTATTTTCAGAGAATTACAGAATTTTAGTTTAGTTCCAAGGAAGGGGAGGTCCCTGTTGTACAAGCTAGCCCATTGCATACTTAGGAAGTTCTGATGTTTACATTTGATTTTCTTAAGTTGAATTGAACTTTGTTTTCCTGTGATCTATTAATATACTCTATAGTTTTTTTAGTGTTGAGAAAATGATTAGTTGATAAAAAATTTTTTGAAAAATTAAGTGGATCTCAAGTGTTTTCTTAGGTATTGTGGCATTATCATGAGGTGCCTCATGAAATACTAATTATAGGAGTCTTTTTTTTTTTTTTTTTTTTTTTTTGAGACAGAGTCTCACTCTGTTGCTCGGGCTAGAGTGCCGTGGCGTCAGCCTAGCTCACAGCAACCTCAAACTCCTGGGCTTAAGCGATCCTCCTGCCTCAGCCTCCCGAGTAGCTGGGACTACAGGCATGCGCCACCATGCCCAGCTAATTTTTTCTCTATATATTTTTAGTTGGCCAATTAATTTCTTTCTATTTTTAGTAGAGATGGGGTCTCGCTCTTGCTCAGGCTGGTTTCGAACTCCTGACCTTGAGCAATCCGCCCGCCTCGGCCTCCCAGAGTGCTAGGATTACAGGCGTGAGCCACCGCGCCCGGCCTATAGGAGTCTTTATATTTGAAGTTATAAAAAAATTTGTGGCAGAGGAGATATGATTAATATATATGTCTGGTGGACCTATATTTTCTTACTGTTTCTGTACTTAGCTGTTTCTTCTGTTTGGTTGGTTGGTTGAGTCAGGGCCTCACTCCGTCACCCAGGTTGGAATGCAGTGGCATGATCATAGCTTACTGCAGCCTTTAACCCCTGGGCTCAAGTGAACCTCCTGCCTCAGCCTCTTGAGTAGGTGGGATTATAGGTGCGCACTACCACACCCAGCTAATTTTTAAAATATTTTTAGAAAGGGGGTCTTAGTATGCTGTCCAGGATGGTTTTGAACTCCTGGCCTCAAGGGATCCTCCTGCCTCGGGCTCCCAAAGCACTACTGGGATTACAGGTGAGAGCCACCATGTCCAGCTTATATTTAGCTATTTTAATAGGATGTGATTTAACATTCTTATATCTTTGGGACAAGCATGAAGTTTGTTATTGATTTAAAATTTTTTAATGAAAAGGGAAGTAGTTTCAATTTCTTTGTTTCTTTCTTTTTGTTTTTTTGAGACAGGGTCTCACTCTGTCACCTTGGGTAGAGTGCAGTGGTGTTATCATAGCTCACTGCAACCTCAGCCTCCTGGGCTTAAGTGATCCTCCTGCCTCAGCCACCCAAGTAGCTGGGACTACAGGCCCAGACCACAACACCCAGCTAATTTTTCTATTTTTAAATAGAGACGGAGTCTCACCACTCTTTCTCAGGCTGGTTTCGAACTCCGGAGCTCAACAAAAGAGCTTTAACAAAAGAGGTTTAACCATGACTATTTCACTGCCGGTTGTTGTGATTTGAAGTTATAGTCACGCAAAACATTTAGAGGCCATATTAAGTGAAAATTCTATCAGAAAGTTCTTTTTAAGAATTTTATGTCAGTAATTTAAATCATTTTAATAGCTTCATTAAAATTAGTCTCTTTTCAGGGTTGACTTTGGTTTGGATCTGTTAGGGTCATGTGTTCCCCTGGAACGGTTATTGCGGCTAAGGAGATAGAAAGCACTGACTGACAAAAGCTGGAGGCTGCGCCCAGCCCAGGAGGTGAGGAGCAGTGGTTTCCCAGAGGAGAGTCCCAGAATACTATTTCCAACAGAAAGGAGAATGGGCTCTGTGCTGACAAAAACAAGAAGTTTCAATAAGGCCAGACCATAAAGGGCCTGGTATAGTGGGAAAAGGAGTTGGACTTTATGTAGTAGCTGATCTACTGTTGCAATAGAGGGTTCTTTGCAAGAGTAACTTTTACTTTATTATTGTATTACATGTTCATTATAGAGAAATTTAGTAAAGATATATGTCAGTGAAGAAAATAAACATTTCCTATGATTTTTTTTTCCTTTTTGAATGTTCTTAGCTAATTTCCCTGAAACTTCATTTAACATCTAGGTTACTTCTTTTTATTTGTTTATTTGAAAGGGTGCTTGTTGAATTGTTCTTTCTATACATTGTGCTCCTAATAACTTTAAAAATTAATTATGGAGGCAGTAGGCATTAATCATTTTAAAGCCTTTTTTTTGATATAATGATTCTTTTTTTTTTTTTTTTGAGACAGAGTCTCACTCTTTGCCCGGAGTAGAGTGCTGTGGCATCAGCCTAGCTCACAGCAAC
>CAUYPO010112790.1:0-11693 GCA_963574435.1 Cheirogaleus major
TAGAGCAGGGGTCCTCAAACTTTTTAAACAGGGGGCCAGTTCACTGTCCCTCAGACCATTGGAGGGCCGGACTATAGTTTAAAAAAAACTATGAACAAATTCCTATGCACACTGCACATATCTTATTTTGAAGTAAAAAAATAAAATGGGTAAAAACACCTGGCGGGCTGGTTAAATGTCCTCGGCGGGCCGCATGTGGCCTGCGGGCCATAGTTTGAGGATGCCTGGAAGAGAGTTTAGAAGAGGGGCAGCAATGTTTCCTCCCATTGCTAGCCTGTTGGTTATGTTTTGAGAACTTCCTAGGGATCTTCATAAACCAAATTGAATGCAACGTCTACTTGAATTTGGCTTTTCTAAGGCAACTTAATGGTAGATTTTGAGCTTTTCATTTCATTGTGTTGATCCACTCTTGTTGCTTAGTCTTGTAAGCAGTGATCCTTCCAAGCAGATTGAAAATTAGACATATAAACAAAAACCAGACCAGACTATGCATTTAAGACAACCTTGCTGACCCCCCACATCCTAGACAGGGTCTTGCTCTGTTGGCCAGGCAGGAGTACAGTGGTGCAGTCATAGTTCACTATAACCTCAAACTCCTGGGCTCAAGTGATCCTCCTGCCTCAGGCCTCCCAAGTAGCTGGGACTACAGACATGTGCCACCGTGTCCAGCAAATTTTTAATTTTTAAATTTTTCATAGACACGGGGTCTTGCTGTGTTGCCCAGGCTGGTCTCAAACTCCTAGGCTCAAGCGATCCTCCCATGTCAGCCTCCCAAAGTGCTAGGGTTACAGGTGTGAGCCACCATACCTGGCCAATCTTGCCTTTGAGCAGCATATACTTCCCCCATGTCACTTGCTAAATTGCCTTCAAAGAGCCTTCAGACACTGACTAGCCTTGGCCACCCCTCTGCCATCCTGTGTTTTCTGGTTTCTAGAATTCTTTTCTCTTCCACTCCTTGCTGTCCCAGACCTCACAAGTAGGTGTTTAAAGAACTTGAGTGGCCCTCACCAAAAGGCCAGGGTGATTTTTCTGAAAGACAGAAAACAGCACCTTAGTTGTAGGGATGCTAGAATACCTGCTGCTGCATCCTAGCCAGGCTGCATACCTGTTGGAACCTGGATCGGGGAAAACAGTTGTGGATTCAGGTCAGGCCCTGCAGTTTTAGAGTATTTCCTAAATGGTTACAGTTAGATAAGGATGAGTGAAGTAGGGAGGTGAAGTGAAGAGGTCTTAGCCAGCAGCTGGTGGCTAAAATATAATTAGCATCAGCCGGTAGTCTTCAATGAGCTTCAGTGTCCTGCTCCTTGGGACTGTTTGCTGGTGTTGTGTGTACCACCACTCCTGGCCTCCCTTTGAGTTTTTTAAAGATGTTGTAGTAATCCCAGCACTTTCTGAGGCCAAGGCGGAAGAATCGCTTGAGGCCAAGAATGCAAGATTAGCCTGGTCAATGTAGTGAGACCCCATCTCTAAGGAAAAAAATAAGAAAAATGAGTTGGGCATGGTGGCACATGCCTGTAGTCCCAGCTACTCGGGAGACTGAGGCAGGAGGATTGCTTAAGCCTGGGAGTTTGAGGTTACAGTGAACTACGATCACACCACTGCATTCCAGCCTGGGTGACAGAGAGACTTGCTGTCTTAAAACAATAGGTGAATAAATAAAAACCCCAAAGGATAAGATAAAATAGTCCTGAGAGAAGTAGATTGCTTTTGCTTTAGTTTGAGACTAAGATCTGGAAGGTTAAGATGTGTGTTTGTGCAGGCTGGAGTAGAAATGAGGAATGTCAGGTGAAGCTTTAACCTGAGAACTTTATAACTTTTTGAGACGAAGGTGAAAACTTTGGCCCACACTTAGAAATCACATTTGACTAGAGGTGGTAGTATTTTCTCCTATGTTATGCTGCGTAATAGATTGATTGCAAAATGGTCTCAAATATTACTCTCTTGACTTTGCAGCTCCTCTTATCAATATGACTTTGCAGCTACTCTTATCAAGAGGTGGAGTCTGCTTCCCAGCCCCGGAATCTGGGCTTGGCCTTATAGCTTGCTTTGGCCAACAGAATGTGCAGAGGTAAATGTGTGTGGGTGTGTCAGTCCCAAGTCTAGGCCTTAAGGGACCTCACACACTTGGAACCCAGTCGGTCATCATGTAGACAGACGCTCTTGGGCTCTTTTGCTGTGGCCCAGAGACTCTGTCACCCCAGCTGACAGTGACCCTACACCAGACACGTGAGTGAGGCAGTCCTAGACCAGCCAGCTGACCTCAGACATTTGAGTGTGCCCAGCAAAGATCAGACAAACCCAACCAGACTCATAGACTCGTGACCAATAATAAATGGTTATTGTTTTAAGCCACTGCATTTTGGAGTGGTTTGTTATGCTAACAATGACTGATACATATGGTTCTCTGGACATGGTCCCTTTGTGAGGTTTATTAATGTCATCACAAACCCTTAGCTTAACTCAGCAGAAGAGATTCAGTCATTGGGTGCAGGAGTTCTGTTAAATGGGGAGGTGGGTGTCATTTCTTGTGATGGTCAGCATTATTAATACTTTGAGCCATTTTCAACAACACAGATGCCTAGGCCTTGTGCCAGAGTATTCGATCAAATATCTGTAGGTGGAGATTAGGAATCTGTGATTTAAAAATCTTTGGTAATTGGTCAGGATTAAAAATCAATAATTCAATAGTCATGTCAATCCCTTCTATCACTGAAAGATGCAATGATTCCAGTTCATCCGTACTTAAGCAAATGACATTCAGGTGGTTCAGAGTTCAATATGACTTGAGATATTTCTAGCTGCAAAAGTAGACTTTTACCTTTGGGTAAAAGCACACTGACCCTGATGCTAGATAGAAACAATTCACAGGTACATAATGATGGCTAGGATTGTATATTGTTTACCATTGTGTCCCCTGTAGCTTAGACGATGGTGTGGACTCGTGAATAAATCTGGAGCATTGAGAAAGTAACAGGACCCTGCTTTGAGGATTTTAGTAGTCTAATGGGGAAAAAATCAAAGATATATTATTATATAAGAAAACAAAGCAAGCAATTTAAACCCTCAAACTACAGGTGACATTTTACTATGGCGGACACATCATTTGCTACAATAATGCTGGATTATAAACAACCACAGTGGCATACAACAATGTGCATTTCCTAACCCCTATGTCTGCAGGTTGTGGGGGGCAACCAGCTGATCCTAGGCTGGGCTCAGATGTCCACAAGTCTGTCATCCTGCCCTCGACACCAGCAACTAGCTTGAGGATGTTATTTTCATGGAGATGACAGAGACAAAAGCACAAGCCACTGTGTGCAAGCTCATTTCAAGCTTCTGATTATGTCACTAATCTGTTAGCATCCTATTGGCCAAAACAAGTCACAAGACCAAGCTCAGTGTCAAGGGGCAGGGAAATATATTTCACTTTTTTAGTGTGAGAAACTGCAAAGGCTTGTGTCAAAGGACATGGATATAGAGAGGGGTAAAGAAATAGGGCCATTAAAGTAATCTTGCCCCATAGGGGAGGGGCAGGTGAGGGAGTTGCACTTTTTCCACTTTGGAAGGCTCCTGAAGACCTAACTGGATCCCAGAGTAACTGAGGCAGAGAAGTGTCCATCTTCTGGAGCCAGCCTGGTCCTTGTAATGTGGAAGTAAGCACTGGACTCTTTGCTGCTATGATCTGTCTAGTGGAATTTTAAAGAGAAAGGAATTCCTGACGGTGTCTCAAACTTGATGGTTGCAGAGGTGGCAATGGAATCCCCATAGAATGCCTCTGTTTCCATTCCCACCTTACCCTCTAAAATGTAAAACATATAGGTCACTGGGCTTGGTTGTCCACTGCCCGATTCCAGAAGGGGTATTATTTGGGTAGAGTTACTACTTTCGATCACATGACTCCCCTTTGTTAGCCTCCCTTCTTTTTCAGGTGATAAGGAACTAGTTTCCATCTGGTCTGATCATTGGGACCTTTTCCCACAGCTGAGCCCAACATTGCAGTGGTTAAAAGAGATTGGTGAATATCCCTTCCTGATGGCCCATCTTTCCTTGATTTGTTTTGTGAAAGCCTTGTGGTCTGAGCCTCTCTCATTGGGATAGGAAACCAAGTGTTCTAAAATATGATCGAGGTTCTCAAATATTCTCTGGGTAGAAACCATGTTTTACAGTATTACTAAGAATAATAATCGAGCACATGATTTCAGGCCACTGATTTATAGGCTTTGCTATTGATCATTCTGTGCCTTTGAATCTACACCGTGTATCGAATTTACCTCTGAGGAAACTGAGGTACACAGGATTATATAACCGTCCTGAGATAACATCTATTGGCCAGGTGAGATTTGCCACCTGTCTTCTTGTTTTTTCAGCGTTTTCTTGGCAATCTGATGGATGCTGCCTTGTTTCACAAAATGCTTATCAGGATATCATTACTTACTGATCCTTCTAAGAAATCTTGCCTTCCTAGTGTTTGTGTTCCATGGGAAACATGGAAGTCTAGCAGGAAGGTGTTCAACAATATGAGATTTCCACATCACAATGTTAGGGAAAGCAAGCTGGATTGTAGGTCATTTCTAAATTGTATTTCCTGCAATTTTTTCATTACTGCCTTGACCACAGAAATAAATGGGGTGAGAACTGTTTAGAAGTCTTCCCAGGGTCCTGGTGACTGTGCTGCTTCTGTGTATTTTCTGAGTCCTCACCTGCCATTTCTGTTGTCTGGTGACTGTAAATGAGGGATCATAACCTCATGTTCAGCAGCGGCTCGCAGTGCTTCCTGGACAGAATACCCTATTTCTGTTTTATGTGAAAAAAATTGGTTTAATTAAACAATGCTTTTAGACCAATGTTTTGTAGGAGGTATAATATGATTGGAGTAGGCATTTCTAGTGGTATTTTTATCAAATTAACACATGCAAATAATCAAATAATTGTAGTGGCCCAGAATATATAAGGTCTCCTACAATTAATGAATAAGACAGTTATCTTGGCTAGGTTGTTTCCTTTCTGGTGACCTCTTTGCTGAAAACCTCCTGTGTCTCCCATTTACGCTGATACTACATGAGATATTGTTATTTGAGCAATAATTTACTTTGTGTTTTGAAGACTCGAAGATAAAAGGATTGAACAATAATTTAATGTCCTAAGGGCCATGTCTGCCTTGTTTACCACTTTTTTGAAAGCCTTGGAGCCAGCGTAACAGAAGCTAAATAAATAAGTATTGAATAAATCAATGAGCAAATGCTAAAACTACAGCATCTAGCTCCTAAGAAAAATTGGGGGTTCTTCCCAGGTGTTTCTGCCCCTGAAAAAAAAAGGGCAATGAAGGGTTAATGTTCTCTGCTGGAGCAGGAGGGATTTGGATATGGATCTCAGCAGAGCTGCTTGAATCACATTCTTTCTGCTACTATAGCAACAGGTTGAGAATTCTGCCAGCATTTTCGCCTGCCTACGTTTGGAAATGCCCCCGTGCAAGTGACTTCATTGTCTGGGGGACAACTGGTTTTTCTATGATGTTTCAATGAAGCAGCTTCTTTTCAGAAACAAAGAGACCAACACAAAGCAGGGTCTAAGAATCATGGAAAGGCAGAGAGAGATCTTGTTTTGATTGGAAGGACATTTCCAATCTTTTGTCCCCTGAAGAAGTGTGAAGTGGAGAAGGAATTAAGGTTTAATCTGTAGTCAATAGCATCTTTTTCTCTTTTCTTAATGAGGCCACTCTTCTGAGATATACCCCCTGGCAACATCTGGAACACTTTCTCTTACTATTGTTGCTTAACAAATAGAGTGATAGTAACAGCTCCTGGATTATTGCCCATGTTCCCTTCTAAGTTTGGAGATGCAGAATGGACCAGAATGTAGATTTCTCCTCTGCACTTACCAGTCCTAACGAACTCTGTACCTTCATTGTTTACTGAGAAGGAAAAGCTAACCAAGAATGAACAGCGCAGGTGTTATTTGGTATGAGGGTGTTATAAAGAGAAGAAAGAAGATGGGAGGCCGGGCGCAGTGGCTCACGCCTATAATCCTAGAACTCTGGGAGGCCGAGGGGGGTGGATCACTCAAGCTCAGGAGTTCGAAACCAGCCTGAGCAAGAGCGAGACCCCATCTCTACTAAAAATAGAAAGAAATTAACTGGCCAACTAAAAATACATAGAAAAAATTAGCCGGGCATGGTGGCGCATGCCTGTAGTCCCAGCTACTCGGGAGGCTGTGGTGGAAGGATTGCTTGAGCCCAGGAGTTTGAGGTTGCTGTGAGCTAGGCTGATGCCACGACACTCTAGCTTGGGCAACAGAGTGAGACTCTGTCTAAAAAAAAAAAAAGAAAGAAAAGGAAGGAAGGAGGGAGGGAGGGAGGGAGGAAAGGAAGGAAGGAAAGAAAAAGAAAAGAAAAGAAAAGAAAGAAAGAAAGAAAGAAAGAAAAGAAAGAAGATGGGGGAGGGGGGCTACTGAGGAAAGGTGCCTAAGCAGTGTTAAGTTCCCAGGGGGCTTCACAGGCACATTAAAGAAAAAAACCCAGAGTTGCTTCTTGTCATCACCATGAGGGGCAAGAAAGGCTAAGGTGTGGTGATAATGAGAGTTTAGAGCTAACTGTAGTTCTTGCTGGGCTAATAATGGATGAAGTCAACAGGCCTTAACTATCACTGTGATTGATCCCTTTGCCAGGGTACCAAGATCACTTATATGTCTTGTTTTCACTTTGCAAGCAGACAGGGAAATCTGCTTGGTTCACTTTTTGTTCCTGGTTTATAAATATCTTTTGGGAAAAAAACACCTGAACATGTTGAGCCTTTCTTCACAAGCAGCACTGAGTTCAGTTTTTAAAACCTTTTGTCCCTGCACCACTACATACCATTGGCATATGGCATGGGCCCCATCGTCGCTGCCCTGGAGTTCCTGTGGCCACCGAAACTGCCATTCTTCTGGCAGTGTCGTCAGAAGGGAGCTTAACTGGGAGCTGGAAGCCTGGGTGTCCTACCAGAAGTGGCCTTGGGCAGCTCATATGGGTATTTTGATTCCATTACATATAAAAGGAAAGACTTGGATGAGATTTCCAGGATTTCCCTTACATCTCTCCCCAAACAGTGGGATTCCAGTTGTTTTCAAAGTAAAACAGGCTTTGCTCTGTTGAAGTCATATAATTTGTGAGGCACTAGAAGGCTCTTCTGCGAGACTCCCTTAACTCCTGCTTGAACATCACAGCTCTGCTTCAGTGTCTCTGCCTTAGGGAAGCCTTCCGTGACCCCCAGGCTAGATCAGGACTCCCAGTATGTTTCCTGATAAGTGTGTTCTTTTCTTTCATCATGCTTACTGCAGTTCATAATGATCTGAATGTTTTGTTTAAAAAAAAAAAATTCTCTGTTACCGTGAGACTGAAGACTCTGAGGCAGGCCCCAGTCGGTTTTGTTCACCATCGTATCTGCAAATAGGAGCCCCTCAGTAAGCCTTCGTTGAATGACTGAAAGTGCTGCAGTAGGCTTTCCGGATAGTCCAAAGATAATTACATTACTGTCTCTGCCCCTCAACGATCTTAGGATTTACTGTCTCTGTTTTTCTTCTCTTCCTTTATCATCCACACTTCAGACCCAAAATATGCCGCAGGAAATTAAAACAAAACAAAGATCCCTGGGATCTTGACATTGATCTGATCATTAGGTTTTGATTTTCCTTGATTGGACTGGTAAATCGTTTGTGACAGAATCCATGAAATGAAGCCAGGCCCTGGAAGGAGATTATTATAGAATATAGCATATAGAATGGAAGTCGTAGACAAAAAGGGAAAGAAAGAGGTAGGGAAGAAGATGAGACAATGACGAGAAGAGCAGTGAAAACGTGGGGCTATGCATTTTCATTAATTTACCTGTAAGAGTCCTTCTTTTGTCTCTAAGCAAGGACATTTTTCTTAAACAGAATTCCTAACTGCAGTGTTGAGTAATGGCACAAAGAGTTTGCTACCAAAAGATGATTACACACACACAAAAAGTTGACTGGATTGCAGAAATTGTTTTGCTTTAAAACACAGAAAGTTACCTATTTTCAAAAGGATTGGAAGGTTCTGGCAAACCAGTGCGGCTATGGTCAGTACTGGCGAATGTGCCATGAAACCAGAGCTAGCCATTACACCTGTTACATTGAAACAGTGGAGGGCGAATTTAATTTTAAGCAGCAAACTTAAGTCCAGATGCTGGGAGGGTAGAGCGAGAATGCCTTAGGTTGGAAGTGTGATGAATGTTCCCCAGCCAGGTACTAGAGGCTTCTAGTAGAAGCCTCTAGGGGAAGCCTCTAGGGGAAGTTGGTTAAATTAGAAGGTACAACTCCTTTTGTTCTCCCTGAGTTTGCAATTTGTAGAGGAAGTGGCTTAGGGGAGTTTTACTAAGAAAATTAAGTTTCAGTAGAAAGCATAAAATCTCTAGCTTCAAGAAGTCAAAGTAGCCTTTATCTTGAGAATAGGTGTGGATAAGAAAGAATGTATGTGCAAGTAGGACAGGTAAAGTTTCTCTTCTGACTCTTCTCCCTAAGAGTTCAGCTTTAATGGCAGAAGACAGGTTTTCTCTGCATAGTTGTGGCTGGTTCCCTTTCTTACCAACACCCACAGACATAGGGTTGGGGGTGGTGGTCTGTAACCTGCCTTTGTGTTTGGGCCAGTTGGGAGCTTAAACCTTAGCTGCCTGACTATATCCTTCCCAAAGCCATTTCCGGGGGGGAAAAAAGAATGACTAAAACAATCACATAATCTCTCTTCTTTATGGGGAGGAAGGAATTTTAGCCAAGAATGCAAGGTGTGCCTGTGGGCTTTACACCTACTCCACACACACACACACACACACACACTCACACACACTCACTGTCTCTCTCTCTCTCTTTGTGTCCATTCTGCTTATTCATTTACTAAGGCGGAGACAGTAAGGTATGTTGGCCAAAGACCAGGAAATAATTGGGTTGACAAGTAGCCAAACCATAAGGCTCATATGTCTCACTGGTCAATATTAATTGGCCACTCCTTCGTTCACAAAAATACACAAAACGAAGGTGATACGTGGGAATATGGTGCTTTCCTATCTGATGTTCCCTGACACTAGTTCCAAAGAGGTCCCCATATGAGCACTCACTTGGTTTCCTAGGGATTTGCCTCTTTCTAGACCTGTCGGAAATAAATAACATTTTAACAAAGTTCTTTACAAATCAAATCCCTTTCTTTTCAGTGGCAAAGCCTCTCTTAAATCCTGGCTCTGCCACCTCGTAAGTGTACAACTAGGGATGTTATTAAACCATTCTGTGCCTCTTTTTCTTCATGTTTATATGGAGTTAATATAAATATATTGATCATTTAAGAAATCTGTTTTGCACAGTACATGACACATAGTATGAATTTAAAAATTGTTATTGTTTCTAATAGATAACTCTCAGAGATATTCAGCCTTTTCTCCTTTGCATCTGACAAATTAGAAACACCCCTTGACATTTGGCACTTCTCATTATCAGGGGTTCTGTTGGGTTGTGGGGAGAAGTGAGCAGAGCAAAGACGGTTGGGCAGGAAGGGGGGTGATAGAGCCCTGTGCCCGCCATGTTCTACTCCTCCCTCCCATTCTCTTGCACTTTCCAGTATACTATACTGTTTCTTAACCTGTTAATGGCCGGATATAACACTAGGTGCAAAACAAAAACAAATATAAATTCAGCTCTATTGTCCAGGAAGTGGGAATCTAAGTTCCAGGCTCACTTTCCCCTCTTGTCCAAATCTGTGTACTTGCTCATCAGCCCCAATCCTAGTTTAAACCTATGACTCGAACTAATGCCTAACAGGACAAGCATTCAAGGGATATCAGTGGTACCACTTGACTTGAGCATGGAAGACAGAGAGGTAGTCAGAGAACCATTTGGCACTTAGAGGAAAACACTTTTAAAAAGTCAAAGAGCAGATCAGGTATCAAACTTTCTGAGCCATCCAGTCTCTCAGGACTTTCAGGCTTGAGAAGAAGGGATGTGAATCACTGGACCTTGGAAAGAGGGCACAGAGGAGAGGAAACAGGAGGTTTCCTGTCCACCTCTGCTGTGACAGAGCTGTCACTACAATGCAGCTGAGAAGCATGGCCAGGATCCCAAGCTTCTGTCACACTACTTTCCTGGCCCACAAAATGGGAGTGGGGGGGTGGTAATCAAGAATTAAATGAGATAATGTATATAAAACACATAATCTTAAGGCTTGGCATAAAGTAAGTACAAGTAGCTCATGAATGAATAACACCTGGATACTGAGCCATTTGGTGCCAAGTAGACCTCTCAGTCCTACACAACTACTTAAACGTTACCACCTGTTTCTAATGCTGCCTACAGCTCTCATGTTGACTGCAGGTGCCACCGACACTGGCACATCTGTCTTTAGCTTCAGTCTTGACTATTCATAGAGTGAAATTAAATGACCCATATTGAGCATTTACAGATACTGTTCTATCACTACTATAGATGGTGCAAGAGAAAAAGCGTGCAATAAGCAGGCACGTCACACTATGTGCAGGCAGCTCTCCTGGTGACTGCTGGATGGCACCATACATACATATTTTTTATCTTTAACATGAATTCATATTTTACCATTTCTTTCATTTGTGTGTCACATCAAAAGCGATATCATTCTTAATTAATTCTGGCCAAAGTGGGGTGGCTTACATTGTCCTCTTTCGTGATAAAAAGTAGAAAAAGAGTGGATATAAATTACAAGGTTTTAAAGACAGGACAAATTCAGGATCATCTGATCCAGCCCCTTAGCTTTAAAATGTGGAAATTGAGGCGTAGGGTATCAAATGAATTCTCCCAGGGGTAGAAGGGCAGGTCTCCCGGCCCTAATTCAGGGTCCTGCTTACATGGTCTCATGCCTGTTGCCCTTCCACAGTGACCGTGGACACAAAACATTTTGAGCGCTGTTGTTTTGAAATGCAAGAGTGATCCTCTGTGTGGAGGATTCTCAAATAAGATAACACCACCTTTGGCCCAGTCTCTTCCTGTCTTTGGCACATTATCCCTGGCTCTCTATAGGAAATACGTGTTTGTTATCCGAAAGAGACAATGATGACAGAATGAACAGTTTCTGTTTTTTCCTTCTAAAGGATAACTCCCCCTCAAACTCTGTGCCCTTAGACACACAATCATGATCAAAACAGAGTAAGATTCCTGAGCTCCATACACGTCCGAGGGATTGACTAGAAAGAATATTTCATAGTGGAGCCTTGTGCTTTAGCTCTTCAACTCCAAGGAAGTGTCAGATCTGCAGAGCACAAGACCTGAATATTTATGAATAGGTTTTCTCAAGGATAATCAAGTGTTTTTTTAATTCTCTTAACTAACATTTTAAAGTATACAGATAAATGAGAAAGTATAAATAAAATGGAGAAAATATGCATTTGAGATACAGTAGCAATTGTTCAAACCAAGATTCAGCAAATTCTAGAATTATCCAGACCAGACTAATTTTTTTTCTCAGTCTATATATTATTATATTTTTAATAGTTCAGATCCAATATTTGGCATCTCCTTTGTTTAAAACCAATAATAGGCCGGGCGCGGTGGCTCACGCCTATAATCCTAGCACTCTGGGAGGCCGAGGTGGGAGGATTGCTTGAGCTCAGGAGTTCGAGACCAGCCTGAGCAAGAGCGAGACCCCATCTCTACTAAAAATAGAAAAATTAGCCAGGCATGGTGGT
>CAUYPO010112793.1:0-16859 GCA_963574435.1 Cheirogaleus major
GAGTTGATATCTGTACATCTGGCATAACAGTCACTTCTTCCAATTTTTTGAATGTGCTTTTGTGTGGGAGCATATTTTCCTGAAAATGTATCTATGGTGTTGATTGGGTAGAGCACTTTGGCTTTGATACTGGATACATGCGGTACTGTAGTCTTTTTTTTTTTTTTTCATCATATAATGGGGGTACAAATATTGTTAGGATTACATACATTGCCCCTACCACTCCTCCCCCCTCCCACGTGCCAGAGCTTCAAGTGAGTCCAGTCCCCAGGTGGCGCGCAGGGCCCACCTTATGCAACTCTACACTTCCTCCCCCCTCCCGCCTGCCCTCCATCCAACAAAAGATTTTTTTTTTACACTTTGGATACATTGTATAACTTTGCCTCACCCTAAGAAGGGTTTGAGGTATGCCCTTCCCCCCAACACTGCTCTCCCCATCCCTAGTATGTGGGACTTGCCCCCCCTCCCGAAACCCAGGTGTACACTACCACCATTTGAGCACCATAGTTTTACACAGGCAGTACCAATTTGATGGCGAGTAGATGTGGAGCCCTTTTTCCATATCTTGTGTCGTTTCACTTTGGATAACGGGCTTAAGCTTAATACAGGATAGCATAAACGGTGTTAGCTCACTGTCGTTTCTTAGAATTGAATGAGACCATCTTATCAGGGAGAACTAAAGACATTTTCCTCCATCCTGACTGAGTATTCAGTACTTTTTCACTACTGGTCTTTCCTCTTTAACCTCCCTACAGCCCACTGCATCCAAAACATGGCAGGAGCCTTTTGTTCAGGGCTCCATCTGCAATGAAATGATTCCTACCCTCTGCACTGATACATCTTACATTTCACTCAATGCCATTTCATGGAGAGAAATGGAATGCTGAGGGAGCTGGCATATTAGGGATTGAATTGTGTCCTCCTAAAACTCATGTTAAAGTCCTGATCTGTACCTGAAAACGTGACTTAATTTGTAGATGTGGTTTTTAAAGAGGTAATCCAGTTATACTGAAGTCATTAGAGTATGCTCTATTCTAATATCACTGATACCCTTGTAAAAAGGTGAAATTTGGACATAGACACAGAGAGAAAGCCATGTGAAAATGAAGACTGAGATCAGGTTAATGTGTCTGCAAGTCAAGGAATGCCAAAATTGCCAGCAAACCATGAGAAGAGCGAGGCCTGGAACAGAAAGACCTTCACTTCACAGCCCTCAGAAAGAACTAATTCTGTTAACACCTTGATCTTGGACTTCTGGCCTCCAGAACTGTGAGACAAAAAATTTCCATGTTCAATCCACCCTGTTTGTGGTACTTCATTACAGCAGTCCTATCAAATGTATAAAGGGTCTTTCTGGCCTCCTATTTATGCTATTGCAGAAAGTGAATCAAGGCTTAATTGTGATTTTCACTTTGGTTTGCTGTTTTAATTGACCACCTTGACACTTGGCAGCTTGGCACTCTCCAGCTCAGCTCTTGACATTCTTTTGCTTGTCTGACTGCAGGATCTGGCCATCCCAGTATCAGTGCATCCACAGGTAAGTTATATTACTATAACAGTTTAAAGGAGACATTACTGACACAATCTATCTCTTTTCTGGAATTTAAAACAAGGAACCCCAACAATGCATTACTGACACTTCCACAGGGGAAATCAAAGACCCTGGATTTTTGTTCCTGCTTTACCATTGAACTACACTGTGACCTTGTACAATCTAATTAAATGATCCTCATTTTAAAAATAAATTACACATAATTTTTGTCAGCTGGCTTTTCTATTCAACTTGTGTTATTGTGTATAAACTTACAACTCTGGGGAGTAAATATGGCGAGTGTGATGTTTTGATTTTATAGCCAAAGCCAATGAGACACAGGTTAGTTAACCTGCCCCAAACCACACAACTGTAATAGGTCTAGAAACCCAACCCAGGCCTTGATTATATGAAAACACACTCTCAGGTTTCTTGCAGCTCTATAATTCTATGATTCAATAAATGGGGGGTTATTAACCCTCCCAAATTGCAATATAGATCTGCCAAGCTTGGATCTATTGTGACATGGAATAAGAAATGTGAAAGGACAAGTCACGTGTAATAGTCAGCAGCAAGAGTAGAAATCTTATATGACATATTACTTTTTCTAATGGGATAATATTTTGTATTTATACAAATAGGGAAATGAAAAGTCAGAAAAAAGATAGTAATTCTAATGAAACAAATAGAAATAGTCTCCTTTTTTTTTAGTTTCTCTGTTTTTTAAAGTGACCCCAAATCTAATCCTAATATAACAAACATGATTGCAATATTACTCTATAACAAACAAAATGTCCAGCCTCCAATTGACATGACAATAATGTCAAGCAATTTTGAATACAACTCACAGTATACTCAGGAGAACTGAATCTTGGAGTTATTTCCAACAAAATTTGACCAGTAGATAGATGTATTCTCTAGCATACCAAAAAATCAAAGCAATAAAGCATGATAATTAAATTCTAGTCACTACTAGCAGCACTTAATATTAATGGTAAAACAACTCCTATTAAATCATGTAGCTATCTGCCATCAAAGATTACCTTTGAATTTTAGAGGATCATTTGTAGCCAAATCTAAATGGAAAATCAAATTATAACACCCAATCCTTATAAAAACCACCTGAGAGTTTCAGTAAGAACATTGAATAAGAATGAATTGGTGTTACTGAGACTTATTTATTTTTTTCCCAAAACAATAAACGTTGGTGTGGATGGGGAGAGATAAGAACACTCACACCCTGCTGGTGGGACTGCAAACTAGTACAACCTCTGTGGAAAGCAATATGAAGATACCTCAAAGAGATACAGGTACAACCACCATTTGATCCAGCAATCCCATTACTGGACATCTACCCAAAAGAACAAAAGACATTGTATTAAAAAGTTATGTGCACTTGAATGTTTATGGTAGTACAATTCACAATTGCAAAAGTGTGGAAACAACCCAAGTGCCCATCAATACATGAGTGTGTTAATAAAATGTGGCATATGTATACCATGGAGTTCTACTCAGCCACAAAAAACAATGGAGATCTAGCACCTCTTGTATTATCCTGGATAGAGCTGGAGCCAATTTTACTAAGTGAAGTATCCCAAGAATGGAAAAACAAGCACATTTACTCACAATCAAATTGGTATTAACTGATCAACACTTGAGTTCATATATAGTAATAACATTCATCGGGTTAGGGCACATGGGAGGTGGAGAGGAGAGGATGGGTATATACATACCTAATGGGTGCAGTGCACACCATCTGGGAGATGGACACGCTTGAAGCTCTGATTCGGGTGGGGCAAGGGCAATATATGTAACCTAAACATTTGTACCCCCGTAATATGCTGAAATAAAAAAAATATTGCAAGGCATACAACAAGCAAAAAATACAACTAATTAGGAGAAAAAGTGGGTAAAAATAGATTTATTATTTTTTTTAATTTTGGATTTTATTGCCTGCACTTTTGGTGTGATACCCAAAAATCCTTGCAAAGGCCAATATTAACGAGCTTTCACCCTATGGTTTTTTCTAGGAGTTCTACAGTTTCAGATCTTATATTCAGGTTTTTCATACATTTTGAGTTGGTTTTTGTGTGTGGTGTAAGATAATGGTCCAATTTAATTCTTTCAATCTGAATATTCAGTTTTCTCAACATCACTGATTGAAGAGACTGTTCTTTCTCTATTGTGCCTTCTTGATGGGCTTGTCAAAAATTAGTTGAACCATACATGCTTGAGCTTTTCTTGGCTCTCTATTCTGTTCCATTGGTCTATGTTTCTATTTTTATTACAGTACCATATTGTTTTGATTATTACAGTTTTGTAATGTAATTGGAAATCAGGAAGTATGATGCCTCCAAACTTGTTTTTCTTTCTAAAGATTTGTTTTGTTATTCAGTGTCTTTTGTGGTTCCATATGAATTTTAGATTTTTTTTCTTTTTCTGTGAAAAATATCATTGGAATTTTGATAGGGATTGCTTTGAATCTGTATATTGCTTTGGGTAAGTATGACTGCATCTAACTAAAAGGCTTCTACATAGCAAAGGAAAGAAACAACAAAACGAAAAGACAGACTACTGATAGGGAGAAAATATTTGCAAACCATATATCTGATATGGAGTTAATATCCAAAATATAGATGTAATTCACACAACTCAATAGTTAAAAAAAATAAAACTAACTCCATTGGGAAATAGGCAAAGGACCTGAAAAGACATTTTTTTTCCAAAGAAGAAATACAAATGACCAACAGGTGTATGAAAAGGTGCTTAAACATTGATAATCATTGGAGAAATGCAAATCAAAGCCATAGTGTGATATCACCTCACACCTGTTAGGATGGCTATTATCAAAAAGACAAAAGATAACAATTGTTGACAAAGATGTACAGAAAAGGAAACCCTTGTGCATTGTTAGTGGGAATGTAAATTGGTGCAACTATGTGGAAAAATTAGGAAGATACTCAAAAAATTAAAAATAGAACTACCACATGACCAAGCAATCCCTCTTCTGGGTATATCCCCCCCACCGCAGAAAATGAAATTAGTACCTTGTAGAAATACCCACACTCCTACATTCACTGAAGCATTATTCACAATAGCCAAGATATGGAAACAACAAAGATGAACAGATAAAGAATCAAAACCACAATGAAATAACAACTAACTTTTTTTTAATTTCAGCATATTATGGGGGTACAAATGTTTAGGTTATGTATATTTCCCTTGCCCTCCTTCCCCCGAGTCAGAGATTCAAGTGTGTCCATCCCTCACACAGCGCCTCACACTCATTATGTTTGTATATACTCATCCATCCCCTCATCCCCTTCTGCCCCTCCCATCTGCCCGACGCCCGATGAATGTTATTCCTATATGTGCACTTAGGTGTTGATCAGTTAAAACAATTTGATGGGTAGTACATGTGGTCCTTATTTCAAAAAGTTCCAAAACAACAGATGATGTCGTGGATGTGGAGAGAAAGGAACACTTATACACTGTTGGTGGGACTGCAAACTAGTACAACCTCTATGGAAAGTAGTATGGAGGTACCTCAAAGAACTAAAAGTAGACCTACCCTTCAATCCAGCAATCCCATTACTGGGTATCTACCCAAATGAAAAAAAATTATCAAAAAGAAACTTGCACTCGAATGTTTATAGCAGCACAATTCACAATTGTAAAGACGTGGAAACCACCCCAAGTGCCCATCAATACATGAGTGGATTAATACAATGTGGTATATGTATACCATGGAATATTACTTAGCCAGAAAAAGGTGAAGTGATACCTCTCGTAATAGCCTGGATGGAACTGAAGACTATCCCTTTGAATGAAATATCAAAAGAATGGAAGAACTGTAACTACTTGTAATCATTACTAAATTGACACTTATAGATCAACAGTCATGTGCACGTATGGTAGTAAAATTCAATGGAAATCAAGCAGGTGGGAGGGGGGAGGAGGGAATGGGTAAGTTTATACCTAACGGGTACAATGAACGCTATATGGGAGATGGATAAACTTATAACTGACTCAAACTGTACAAAAGCAATTCATGTAACCAAAATGTTTGTACCCCAATAATATTCTGAAATAAAATTTAAAAAAAAGAAATTGTGGTATATAATGAAATATTCAGCCTTAAAAAAGAAAGATACATTCATTACCCTTTGTGACAGCAGAGATGAACCTAGAGGACATTATGCTAAGCAAAACAAGCCAGACACAGAAAGACAAATAGTGCATGATTTCACTTATATATAGAATCAAAAATAAAGTCAAATAAATAGAAACAGAGAGTAGAATGGTGGTTACTAGGATCAGGGAGGAAGAAACACTAGGGACAATTAGGTGACAGGATAAAAATTTGTGATTAGGTAGGATTAATAAGTCAAGGGATGAGAACTCTGGTTAATAATATTGTATCATATACTGAAAATTTGGTAAAAGTAAGATTTTAGGTGTTCTTACCACACAAAAAGGTAACTATGGAAAGTGATGCATATGTTAATTTGTTTGACTGCATCATTCACTATGCATATGTTTATCAAAACATCACATTGTATACTATAAATACATATAATAAATTTTTTTTTAAAGAAAGAATGAATTGTTTCTATTTTATTAATGTTGAGGAGTCCAGCTCTAGACCAAAATCTGAGTGTGATCTTTCAGGCTCAACCATAAGAAATTACAAGTCTTTGCCTGGCAGACCTTATTGGAGAAAGCTGCTGTGTGGACACACTGCTCCACCTGGTACTGCACAGCAGTGGTATTGAGACAGAGAACCCAGTTTCCAGCCTTACATATCTCTCTCTTCTTTTTTTTTTTTTTTCTCTCTCTCCCCCTCACTCCCATCTGGTCAATCTTGGAGGTGGAGGGCACCAGGATTTGCACTACTACCACACCATGAAGCCCAAGTAAGTGCAGCATGGACTCCTCTGACCATCAGACAACATGGAGGTGGCTACTGATGCTCACGTTTTGCTATATTGGCAGTGGCTGCTGTGAGGACCCTCTGAAGGAAAGGCTTTGTAGTGACATGCCCCATATGGCAATAGTCTCCCTTACTAATGTTTCATAATATTATCCCCTTTATCATGGAGGTGAACTAACCAAATCTCAAAGGTATCTGAAAAGCCACTGGGAAAAGTAAGCCTGAAAAGAGCTGTCTATCTTTCTATTTCTGTCTATTATACCTATCTATTAATATCTAACTATCTATCTAAAAGTGAGCCTGAAAAGAGCTATCTTTCTATCTCTGTCTATTATACCTATCTATTAATATCTATATATCTCTATATATAGATCTATCTATCTATCTATCTATCTATATCTAGATAGATAGATAGATGATAGATAGATAGATAGATAGATAGATATATCTATGAGGGGAAACATTGGGCTACAACCATTACCACTGTTACGCTTCCATTAGAACTAATTGTTCCAACCCGGAGAATTCCATTTACCTTCTCAAGTGACTGGGAATCAATTTAACTGGTAAAGTCATCCAAGAAATCCCACACAATCTTTCTTTGTCTCCCAAATTACAGTATATTTACTCCTCCATGATCTTGAGTAATTGAGCTAGTAAACTCACCAGTAAACTAAAACTTAAAAAACTCTCAGAGGATGTCACACAAAATGGCAGAGTAGAATGCTCTAGGGGTCAATCCCTCCACTGAAACAACCATTAAACTGAAAAAAAAAATATATCAGAATCACCTATTTTGGAACTCTGAAACCTAACTGGACACTTTTAGTAGTCAGGGAGGTACTTGATGAAGTAAGACACTGTTGGTTTTGGGTAAGGGAGCAGCGTGAACAAACCAGCTACTATCCTCCATCCCTTAGCCTCATTCTAGCTGTAATAATGAGAAGCCCACTTTTTGGAAGTGTCTGAGTGATGCCAGGGTGGGGATTAAGAATAGAGTCCTATAAAAATTTGAAGTTGTATATTTGGATAGGTCTGGTGGTTCCCTGAGGAGCCTTTGTTTTGGCCCTCGGGCTGTAGCGTCTTCCCATGGACATTTGGAATATAAATGTTTCAAATCCCACTGAATTCTATACTTTAAAATATTTGAAATGAAATTATGTGTATATTACCATAAAAATGTGGTGTTTTCAGTGCTTTCTTTTAGCCATGCCATAATATACTTTGATTTTTATTTGACAAAAGCCCTTTGAATTTTTACTACACACTACGTTTTTTAAAGAGGATATGTGGCAAAACAACATGGCCAGCACAAATAACCATGATAGGATGATAGATTTGGCCATCCTTGAAAGAAAACAAATAATATATGCAGATAAATTGTTAATACTAAAACATCACACACGAGAACATTTGACATTGGGATTATGAGAAAAAATTCTGGAAGGATTAAGACCTTTGAAAAAATATATATGGGAATCAGATACTCAGGAAGCAATCAGAATCACTGTGACTATGGTACTTTTGAATAGCACAGTAAAGTGTTGTTATTAAAATAGACATTGAACTTTCACATTGGTTTCTGTGGAGAAGAATACATCAATTATTCATCAACGTATTTTGTTTGCATACCTATGTTTTGGTGATGATGAAAGAAACCTTTAGTTAATTCACAGAAACATACACTATGGTAATGATTCAGGATAAATGAACAAATTAATTTCCCCTATTACATATAAAGCCTCAGATGACTTTTAAATGAAATCCAGAATTGGTAATAAGAAAGTAGCTAAACAAACAGAGGAAAAATTGTGGACTGTAATGGAGCCAATCCCTTGGTTTCCAACCTTCAAAACACCTTTTAAAATGTTCACTTCCTCCCTAGACCCTTCAGTGGAACAAATTTTCCTACTAAACTGCATCTAATAAGTCACAATTAATTCATGCCATCTGTATTATTACTATTTTCCAGGTTTACTGTTGATTCGGATTTTAACCAACAATCCATAATTATGAAGGTTTTATAATAATATTATAAAATCACATAAATCATTGTCATGTTTGTGATAAGCTATAAAGTTAATCAAGCCTAGAGAAACTTATGTAATGCTCACTAATACTAATCATTTAAATCTGGTCATCAATCTGTGCTCAAGTCCCAGATTAGTCATACACTAGGCATGCTTAATTTGAGTACTGTAACTACCTCACATGGGGCTCTGCTATCCATGATTGGTTAAATAATCACCCACTCAGAACTTCCTATGATGTCATCAAGAGCCAATCAGGGTATTATTTTTTTTTTATGATACCAGTTTGATGTAAACCAGTCAAAAAGCAAAAGTATTTGACATTTTGGTTAGCTTGTTCAGCCTTAAGATGGGAAAGTGTACAACATTCTTCAGGATTTTGAAATACTAGAAATAGTTGCTTATTCTTTTATTTTTATGCACATGCAAAAATAAAGATGTTGAACAAGTAAGCTTTTTGGTAAAATGGAAAGCAGGAGGATTATACGGCACCAGGGACATTTAAAGATAGAATACAAATAAATTATATTCGATTTAAATTTAAATAAAATGCATTCAAATGAGTCACTCAGTTCACTGTGTTCTTACAGCACTTAGTACATATCATTATTATAGGAATGTCATTACATTTCAATAATTTTCTTATCTTTGTGATTCTGATACATACTGCAGTACTTGGCAGGCAGTAGGTGGTTAATACATGTTTGCTGAACAAGCGGCTTTATTTTGTTTAGCTTGAAGAGTGTCAGTATTTAAACATGATTTTGTTCCACAAAAATTACAAGGAGGGGTGTTGTATCCTTAGACAAACACAATATATATGTGAAAGACATATGAATGTCAAGAGAGCAAAAGCAAACCTCAGTTCTACATCTAATTTCTTCAGCAAACAATTACACAATTTGCTCCTTTCTTCTTCTTGGGCCCACTCTGTGCTCAACAATGGCACATAATCCTGCAATTTAAACTAATGTTTAGAAGGGAGGCTTTGAAATCACACAGATATTGGTCCTTAGCTAAGCCACACCACTTAGTATGTATTTTGGAGCATGTTACTTATTGTCAACAGACTTGAATTTTCTCATTTATGAAATGGTGATAACAAAAATGACTTCAAAAGGTACCCAAAGGCCAGACCTACCCCAGAATATTTGAGGTCTTAGTAAAGGTGCATATTACCAAACAAAAATCTTGGCACTTTTTTCAAACGTAATGTGGATTGATAGATAGCCTTTTGACTTCCCATCTCTTTCTCATATTTTTCCTGACATCACTTCCTAGCCTCCAGTCATTATAACAATGCATAAGACCTTCAAATATTAATAAATACGTCAATTTGCCATACATCTTAAATAACTCTTTATCGCCCCTCTCATGTACCACTTTTCCTTCCAAGAAGAGAAACTTCCTTCAGAAAGGCATAGATGACAAAGGATCTGATGGTATAAATGAGGCATACAATTTATCAACAGCTTTTAGCCAGTAATGATGATACTTGGACAGCATTTTTCAGTTTACATAATTTTTTTCACAATCATCTCTTCATTTCATTCTTTCTGTGTCTCTGTCTCTGTCTCTCTTTCTCTCTCTCACACACACAATTATAAAATAGGCAAGGAAGGTATCATTCTTTTTGTCTTTTACATGACAAATTAGAAGGCAGAATATTACAGTAGAAAAAGCATGGACTTCAGAGTCAGACCTGAATTTAAATCCTGGTACTTTCTGGCCTTGAACAAGTTGCCTGAACTGTCAGGACTTCATTTCCTAATCCTTAAAATGGATATAATATTTATACTAAGAGAGCTTTTTTGGGGTACAAAAATGAGACAACAGGAGACATTTAACACATGGGCACACTTATTATTAACAAGTTCCAGAAAATTAAAAGGACTTGCCTTAATTTATCTTCTTAATGATAGGACCTAGACTAGAATCTAGGTGGCCTGACTCCTAATTTAGCAGATCTTCTGGAAATAGTTACTGCTGTGTTTTCATACTGAAAATATGTGTCTCTGATGGTTTCCTATAGCAACTGAATATCAATTGGATTTTCTTCATTTGTTCAAACCTTTAGAAATATGCCATGCTTACATAATATCAAACCCATCAGTCTAACAGTGACATATTCCATCCAATAATATGTGGCATTGTTATCATGATATCAATTTGAAACTGTTGTTATGGAGATGCTGTTATAGTCATTAAATATGATTCTAACAGAACAGCACTGTCCACATGAAAGATCTGACCACAAAGAAATTCTGTGTCATCAAATGAAACACACTAACAGTGCCGCAGGCAGTATAATATCACAAACTACAAGCTGAATTGTAAATATGGACATATAAGTGCCTAAGTATACTAACTGCAAATATTCTCTATAAAAGGGAAAATAGAACATCTGAAATCTAATGACTGCTTCACCACTATTTGGAGAGTAAAGCAGCATATCACACACTTGAAAAGAACATACAGATCAGTCTGTTTAAAAGTGAAATGTATCTATTAGATCTAGTAGATAATTCTCTTCTCAAAGAGCCATCATAAGAATAATGTTATTCTAAAAGAGTGTCATGGCTATTGCCAATGAGCTTAGGATTCTTACTTTTTAGATGCTTATCAAGAGTTAGCAAATTTTGTAATATATTAAGGCTTAAAATGAATTTATTTAAAAAAATCATTAAATTGCCCATCAATTTTATTAAATGAATTATAAACATTTCTCAGTAATCTTAAGAAATCAACAGTAGTAATCACTGTTCCCAACCCCCCATCATAAAATTCCCAGATTTATCCATGTGGCTGACTGGCCAAAGTAAAAACCTTTAGAAGAAAGTTAAAACTTTGCTGAGGTAATACAGAGGAATTTAGGAAATCCTATTCATACCTCATGGTGTCCAAACCTTTTACGTTTCTTATACTGATTTGGAATCAGCTAGAATAATTTTCATTAAAAAGCCTTCAATTTGTAGAAAATTCCAGAATCTTCCACATTATCCTATAAACTCACTCTAATTTTCATCAAACACCCATTCACTTACTCATCCTTATGACCTCCACATTGAAAGCTAATCTCCAAGGATGAAACCATTTTGGGGGGGCAGGAGAACATATTTATTTTTCATTTGATAAATGTTCTGCTAGGTGCTGATGACACATTGATCAAGCAAATGCTCTCTGCTCACAAGTCTAAATGGGGGAAGCCCTACACAAAATTGTACAAATGTAATATATTGTGGAATCTTAAAAGAAAGGAGAACACTATTTTACAAAGATAGAAGAAGCATGTGACTTGGATCAGGGTCGCTGGCAAGCAGACTCAGACAAAGAGATTAGCATGCAATAGATTTATTGGGTGTGCTCTCAGAAGCAAAATCCATGGTCAAGTAAGTGAAGCAGATTTAGGAAGAGGGAAACGTTGGTCTGTGACACAGTCACAGCAAATGCCTCCCCTAATCCCATGGGAGAGCCCTGGAGATGGAACAACTCCTAAGTGTTATCCCAAATTGAAACAGAGAATTTGGGTTTATGTATCCCTGCATCGGTCATCAGATATTGGCTCACTCTCCCCCAGACATCCTGAGAAGCTACAACCTTAGGAAAGGTAGCTCTCTTCAGCCAAGAACAACCTCTGAAGAGGAACTCAGCTGGGAGCAGCCAGCAATCAATCCTCTCAAGAATTGGGCAATGAAATTAGTGCAACCTTTGTGGAAAAGAATTTGGAGATACCTCAAGCAGCTAGAAATAGAAAGACCTTGATATTTTTTGAAGAACACAGGCCAGTTATTTTGTAGACTGCCCCTCAGTTTGGGCTTGTCTGATTTTTCCTCATGATTGATTAGATCCAGGTTGTATGTTTTGGGCAGGATTATCACAGAAGTATTGCTGTGTCCATCTGAGTACATGATCTCCAGAGGCATATGATTTAGTTTGTCCCAATACTGGCGATGTTAGCTTTGACCTCTTGGTCAAGATGATGTCCCCAGGTCTCTCCTCTGTAAAGTAACTCTTTTTCTCTTTGTAATTAAGAAGTAATTTGTGGGGAGTTTCTTTGAGACTGTGTAAATATCCTGCTGCTCATCAAACTTTTACTAGTACCCCCTGACGAATTTCTAAATCCATCACCCCTTCCATGTTTATTATTTGGAATTCAACTATAAGGAAGAGCTTTCCTTTCTCCCATTTATTGTGTTAAAAAAGGGATGTGGGGAGCAAAAGTCAAGCAAGGAAACCAGTTAATGGGCTATTGACATATTCCACATGAGAGGTGATGATGGCTTATACCAAGGGGTGTTAGCAGAGGGATGGAGAGAAATGGATAGATTCAGGCTATGTCTTAGAGATGAACTTGAGAATTTTGCTGATGGTTTGAATGTGAGGGTAATGCAAAGAAAGTAATCAAGGATAATTTCTAGATTCCTTATCATGAGTAAATGGTACCATTTAATGGTTCCAGTTGGTGGTATCATGGTGGTACCACTTACTAGGATAGAGAAGACTGGTAGAGAAACTTTGGGTGGGGAAAAATCAAGAATTTTGATTGACCATAAGTTTAAAATGCTTGCTTACCATCCATGTGGCAGTGCCAAATACTCCAAATAACTGGTGCAAGGGAAAGGGAGTAACTGATATATAGATAATACTTACAGCCATAACGCTGGGTGAAACTACTTACAGAATAGGTGTATTAGAAGAGAGGAAGTCAGAGCATGAATCCTGGCTCATTCTAACAATTAGAAGTCAGGAAAGTGAAGCAAATTTGGAGAAGGAGCTGGACAAGAGGCAACCAACAAATGGGAAGCAGAACTAGGAGAGTGTTAATAGTCAGGGGAAGAAAGTGTTTTAAAAGAAGGGAGAGGTGAACCGTTGACTTCTGCTGGGAGGTCAAGTGTGAGGAGGCAGGGACTGCACGCTGGATTCTGCAACATCAAGAGTGATGGGTGGGGACCCAGCAGAAGTAGGTTAAGGAGAGAACACTACGAGAGTAGAGGAAGTGACAGTAATCGACCACTGCAATAAGCTTCACTGTGAAGGAGACCAGAGAAGCTGGGCAGGAATAGGGGGTTAAGGGAGTTTTCCTTTTTTCTGTCTATTTTTAATAGGGGAGGTACAAGATCACACTCCCTGATAGAGAAAGTAAAATGGATGATGCTGAAGAGAAGGGATAATTAGAGAAACAAAGTCCCTGAGAAGGACACGGAGAGACGGGAGCTGAAAAGCGGTTGGTCTTGGGAGAGTGGGACACTTGGTCCTTAGTGGTAAGAAAGAAGTCACTGAGTACGGGGGTGGCAGTGGGGGTGTGACTTTGTGAGGGAGGTCTTTTCGGTTGCTGCAGTTTTCTCGATGGAGTGTGGGTGGGGATGGTGTGAAGAGAGAAGATATGAAATAGTTACTATGAAGAATGGAAAAGTTAGCAGATATGCAGAATGTGTAGGATTACCAGGCATCGCGGAGGGCCAGTTTGGGATTTGTGGCCAATGAATTAGAGTGAAACTAGTCGGGAAAGTTGTGTTGAAAAGAAAGAAGTTGTAAAACAACGTGTGTCTCGCACCACTGTTCACAAAGCACTTCTCACATGTGCTAGCTTGTTTAGCCATCACATAGCCATGGGGAACGGGAAGGTAGCATTAATACCTCCCCTTTATAGATGTGTAAAACTGTGGCTCAAAGAGATTATATGTCCAGCCTGGGTCCCATAAACAAAGCATCTGATTCCAAAACCTGTGCTTGTTCCATCACATCAGCATCTCTGGGAGAGACTCAACAAGAAGTACAATCATGGAAACAGATGAAGTATAACCCAGACCCATAGCCTTCTCTGTTTTTAAATGATTTTATAGATGTTTCTGTAGCAGAATATGGCTGAAGGGTTTGTTGCCGGTGATTCATGATAGGATAATTATTACAAAGATTCTTATGACTTGCCTCAGAGAAAAATATGATTGACAAATGTGGATGATAAATGGTGCTAACAGAGCATGGTGGTTAAGAGGGTGAACTTTGGAATCAGCAATATGTAGGTTCAAAGCCTGGCTCTACCACCTACTGGCTTTGTGACTTCAGGCAAGTAATTTAACTTTCTAAACTCAGTTTACTCCTCTGTAAAATGTCACAATAACAGTACCCTCCCCTACTAGGTTGTAGTGAGGATTAAATAAAATACTTCACATAAAGAGTAGAGCACAGTTCTTAGTGTACAGTTAGGGCTCTTTAAAGCTATGCCATTATTATAATTAGTGAAAAATAAAAATGCAATGTTAGGATGGGTTGCTATAAATTATATCAACAAGTATTATTATGTGAACCCTAGTAATTATTTTTCAAAAGTGGGTTGATAAAGAAATTAACACAGTACTCCATTTATTATTATATTGGATTTAATAAGTCACTCCTAAGATTATTTAGCAATAACTTGTACTGATTATACTAGAATAGAAGCTTAATGGATGGACAAACCAAGAGATTTGGCCTATAAAACAAACCTCTTGCTACTGGCTAAAACAAAAACCCTCCAGATATTTATGCATATTTATTTTATGCACATAAATAATCTCATTTAAAAATCTATGCAGGAAATATAAGAAAGTATGTACCTCTGACAGAGAAACTACAGATAACATGAAAAATTAAAAATTCAAAGGAAAACTTGGTGGGTCAGCAATCTGAGGGATTCTTATCTTACCATATGGACACTTTACATTGTGAGGGATGCAACACATGATAGCAACCTTTCAAAAGATGAGAAGCAAGCCGCCTGCTCTGGTATCAGGAGAGCTCTGGTCTGCCCATATGTGAATATGTGGGCTTGGCTCTCAGGCCTCGTACTATCATATTATGTTCCTGTTATGGTTATCTGAGTTAGTAAAATAAGATAATAATACAGCAGTTCTGATATTTCTGGTCCCTAACAGGTTGAGTGAGGTTAATCCAGACCATGTGCTATGTAAAATTTAAGTAGAAGCCTGTATAACTTACAGTAGAGGGTTGCATATAAATCCTGTGTTTTATGAAGCTTGATAACTTTTTGTAATTATGTACAATAATTCTGTTGAATTAGAATAGAACTATGCCAAGCTGCCCATAAAACTATTGTACCTTTCCAACCTGACTCTTGGAGGAGTTAGTTACCCAGGAGTGTAGTTCTCATATGGCACACAGTACCTGCAGAGCTTTAAACATTTGAGATGCTCTGACCTCACTGGAGGCATATGAAGCCAGAGTCTCCAGGGTTAGAGCCCAGGCATGGGTGTGTTTAAAGGAATCCACTGTAATTATGATGCACATGTGCACACTAAGGGTCAAGAATTGCATCCAAAGCAAACATCTCAGGTTTCATAAACTACCGTATAAATATATGTTATATCCACACATTCATAGACATTCATTTTCATTAAAATATTTAGGATTATTTAGTGCCTACAAAGCTAATGCTTCTGAGAGTTTGATTAGGAAGTCAAAGTGACTGTAGATTTTTCTGCTAGGTCAGCAAGGTATTTCAAAAACTTATCACAAAGCTCTCTATCAGATAAGAATGTGTTCAGCAGCAAGCAACAGAAAACCCATCTGAGTCACTTATACAAACAGAAAGATATTTTTCTTACAAAACTAAGAAGTCTGAGCGTAGGCAGCCCAGGGCTGGTGTGGCAGCTAAATGATGTCGATAAGAACCTAAGTTCTTTTTTTCATTCACTTCTAACATCCTTCCTATGTTGGCTGATTGCTTTATGGGTATAACATGGCTGCAGCAGCTCTGTGCATCATGTCCACATTCAAGGCAAGAGGAAGGAAAGGAAAAGTTGCACTAGCCATGTCTTTATCAGGAGAGAAAGTCTTTGCCCACATCTCTTTGGCCAGAACTATGTGTGGTGGTAATCTTTTGCTGCCAGGTCTGAAAAGTGACTATTTAGCCTTCTTTGTCTCCACTGTGGAGAAGAAACAAAAAGAAAAGAGGGTAGGAATGGCCAACCAACACTGAGTCCTGTATTTTGTAGACCTATATGCTTAACCCATGAACTTGCTTCCCTGGCATCAGGGAAAGTCTCTTAATACACCTCGCCAGATCATTCAGTATTTCTTATTAGCTTTAGTGCCATTATTTTATTAAAAACGTCAACAGGCCGGGCGTGGTGGCTCACGCCTGTAATCCTAGCACTCTGGGAGGCCGAGGTGGGAGGATCGCTCAAGGTCAGGAGTTCGAGACCAGCCTGAGCAAGAGCGAGACCCCGTCTCTACTATAAATAGAAAGAAATGAATTGGCCAACAAAAATATATAGAAAAAATTAGCCGGGCATGGTGGCGCATGCCTGTAGTCCCAGCTACTCGGGAGGCTGAGGCAGAAGGATTGCCTGAGCCCAGGAGTTTG
>CAUYPO010112795.1:0-24345 GCA_963574435.1 Cheirogaleus major
TTTTGAGACAGAGTCTCACTGTGTTGCCCAGGCTAGAGTGCCATGGTGTCAGCCTGGCTCACAGCAACCTCAAATTCCTGGGCTCAAGCAATCCTTCTGTCTCAGCCTCCCAAGTAGCTGGGACTACGGACATGCGCCACCATGCCCGGCTAATTTTTTCTATATATTTTTAGTTGGCCAATTAATTTCTTTCTGTCTTTAGTAGAGACGGGGTCTCGCTCTTGCTCAGGCTAGTTTCAAACTCCTGACCTTGAGCCATCGGCCTCCCAGAGTGCTAGGACACAGGCGTAAGCCACCGTGCCTGGCCTAATATCTATAATATTCTGATGCGACCCCAGTATCTGAGCATTTACAAATTCTGTCATAACAGGAACTCTTGGAGTTTTAGTACAACTAGTAAAATGAACATTGTGTCAGTGTAGATCCTTTGATCTCTGCTTGAACAAACTTGTAAATAACGCTGATGGCATTTGTTTGCAAAGAGCTTTAAGTCCTTCACAATTATTTTATGCTCTGTCAACCTGAGTTAGGTCTTAAACAATGAATGCTTTTACTTATGTAGCATGTGCCACACTTATTTTTTTTGTTAATCATATAAAACCTCTAACTCATATTTAGCTTCTTATATAATAAAGCTTCTAAATTTTGTGGTGCTTAATTCACTCCATGGCTATTAAGTCTGATCTTCCCCACCCTGTGTTTGCTCACTTGGTTTCTTGGACCCAAGTATAAGACCTTACATTTATCCTTGATTACTTTCATCTTGTTTTCAGCCTATAGCTCCGGCCCATTAAAATCTTTTTGAATTCAGATTCTGTCACCCAACATATTCATTATCTTTTAAATCTAAGCAAGTTGAAGGAGGTGTGTTTAATTTGCAGCCCAGCCAGTGTTGCACAGCTGTTCTTCGAAAAATAGAGCGTGATTAAACACCATGTGGAGGAGAGGTAATTACTTTCTTTTGTCCCTGGAGAAGATGGTTTCAAAGTCTTGCAAAACTAAGATATTGAGGAAGCTCAAGGAATTAATCTTCTAAATATTTACTTTCATTCCATATTCATTTCAAACTTTGTTCTGTGCAGAAACTAAGCTCTGGTTTATTTTGTTAAGAGAGTTCCAATTTTCCTCCCTAGACATACTCAAGGTCGGCATAGAAATTAAATTTCCGCCATCTTGAATTTATAGCTATTTCTTCTTCTAAGTTTTGTTCCAATCACATTTTGCAAGTGTTCCAAGATTAGTCTGAATCATTAACTTTAAAAACCTCAAGTTATAATAGAAACATATAATGTTTAAAAATGTTTCAAGTGAAAACATTTTGGTATGCAAGTTCAGTTTTTCCAATTTGGAATTAGAAAGTTGTGCAAGCATTAACCTATAATAAAAAGAATACTTAACTCAGATTTACATTTTTAAAAAGTTTCATGTAATTTTATTAATGCATGTGAGCATGCTTGCTATAATTTCATTTTCTTTTCTTTTTTTTTTGGAACTAAGATTTATATTATAGTTCAAGCCATTTCTAGATTGCATCATTCTTTTTGATTTATTGGTTCATATTTTACTGGATCTAGTTCATAGTTCCCAAATCATTTCTAATGAACTCTAAAACTTTATAAACTATACCATAAAAGAAGGAGAATATAATAATAAGATACCATAACCTGAAAAATATCTGTTAAATATCAGGTATTTCCTATTTATTTTTTTCTCTATAAAGGCCTGACATATTCAGAGTAAATCTAACATAAAACAATACTTAGATAAAATATATTTAACAACCTTGAGGAATAGATAAACTAGTAATACTGGAATTATGTTGTACTTGGGAAAATAAAAGCAAGTATGACACCATTGTACAAAACCTGACATGTAACTCTGATGCATTTAGACAAGAATGATGTATATGGACACAACATCCAATTCTCTATATACTGTCCAGCCAGGGTTCCACTTCAACTGCATTGCTTTCTCAGCAGTTTCTAGTGGCTTTCATAGTTCCTGGTAAATACAAAGTCCTCAGTGACTTTCAGGGATGCTGCAGAGGCTTAGAGAATGGGATGCAATGGCAGCATATACTTCAACAATGGCAACACACATAGCAATGTCCCCTTACATGGTGTCCGTGGGATGCTTTGTGCTAATAGGCTATGTTGTGCCAGAGGAGCTTGATATGAGAATGTAGATAAGGAAGGAAAATTTATTCTCCTCGACCCAGAAGTTTGGTGATTCCACTCTCTGATCCACGATTTGGACAATGTAGTTCATCTGCAGTGTCTGTCTCTACTAAGCAGTATGTGCAGCTTAGCCTGAAGAGCCTACCCATTTAAGTTAAAATATAAGACGTCTCTCCACTTTTATTGCAAATAATTCAATTTATAAATATCAATCAAAAGATCACATTAAATGAAATTTAAGGTTTTTGTACACGTTAGTTTGATTTAATGTTGAACATTAGATGCTGGATAGCAAATTACAACATAGCATAGCATCTATATGATCACAGAACTTTGAGGATTCTTTTTTACATTTGCCAAACAATGAACGATAACTACCTCAATTTTTTAATTCACTTATTCATTTAGTCATTCTGCTCTTCAACAAAACCAAATGTACTCTTAGATATAATAAGTACTTGGTAACCTTTATTTGACAGATTAGAATAACTTTTTTTCTGTGGCAGATTCAAGATTTATTAAGAGAACACTGTTAATGACATTTGACCAGGTAAATCCTATTCTTCTGTTGATAGATGTTGGACATGCATTCTTAGTTTCTGAAACAAGTGATTTCTGAGCTAGTTATTGAATATTTATCATATGTCCTCTTACACTGGTATATGTTTCAACATATAACTATATGTTATAGGGTAAAATATATGTATATGAATAAATAAATTATAAACTGTTTAAATTCAGGTGGTTCATACCATGCCACTTTTTGTTTTTGTTCCTGCATTCCACTTGAGGATAGTACCTGGAACAGAAAACTTCACAATTTTTCTTTGTTATAGGTATTCATTATGATTGTATATGATTTGTGTTCCTTTACAATACATACACAGTGCATCACTATACACTTTGAAAATGTATCTTCTACTGTAAAATCAGAATTTTTTTTTTATTTCAGCCTATTATGGGGGTACAAATTTTAAGGTTGTGTATAATGCCCTTGCCCCCCCCCAAGTTTGAGCTTCAAGCGTGACCATCCCCCAGACGGTGCACATCTCACTCATTATTTATGTATATACCCGTCCCCTCTTCCTCCCTCCCACCTGCCCAATACCCGATAAATGGAATTCCTATGTGTAAATCAGAGATTTGTAATCATCAATTTCAGATCACTCTTCTTGTATTGTTATATTTTCTGAGCACCTACTATTTGTCAGACACTCTTCTGGGTGCTAAGATAGCAATGAACCACACTGATAAGCCCCTTCCTTCACCGATGAAACTCATAATTTAATGTAAACACATAAGTAAATAAAAGGCTTCTTGTGATACATTTTATGAAGGATATAAACATGGTGCTGGTGATTTTGAAAAAGCAAAATAGGGGAGAACCCACGTTTGATGGTATGGTTAGAAACAACCTCTTTCAATATGTTGATTTTTAAATGGAGTCCTGAAAGATAAAGAAAACGACCTAACCCCTTGAACTGAAAAATGTTTGAGACACAGGAGAAGCAAAACTGTGAGTATGGAAAATGCTTGGAGAATTCTAGGAATGACTTAAAGGTCAGTGTGGTTAAAGCAAAACTAGGGAAGCTGTTCAAAATCAGATTAGAATGGTGGAAAGACAAACTACTTGAACTATTAAGAAAGTTCTGCAATGATGCTGGATACAAGATCAACATAAAAAAAAAATCGACTCTACTCCAGTAAGTCAACAAAAACAAATTAGAAAAACATGATGGAAAAGTAGATCCATTCACAAAAGCAACCAGAACTTTGTAATATCTGAGAATAAATCTAGCAAGGGAGTTAAAAGTCAATAAAACAATAATGAAGCATATGAAAAAATGAAGTAAGAGAAAACTATATCTATATTCATGCATTGCTGAGAATCAACACGAATTTTAAATGTTAACTATCCTATTTCCCCCAAATCTATGAATTAAAATACAATTTGTCTTTCGTGGTACACAAGGTAATATAATTTTCCAAAATAGCAGATTGGATGATCTGGAAAATACATGGTGGTCTCATGCCTCACTCATGTCCAATTTACTTTGGGGCATAGCCCAGTTACAACTGAGGTTTTACATGACAGAATTAGACCAAATTCTAGGATTTACTTAAAACCTGACTTGGAATATGCAATTATGTAAACTGTACATGCCTTGATCATTTTGGCTTCATGCTGTAAAACGTATCAGGCGGGAGGAACCAAAAGTAATGTAAAAATGTGAAGGGTCTTTTGGAAGATTCATGTACGCTGACTTTAGAATCCCTTGGCAGATGTAACTAAAACTGAACAGAAGTTCTGGCAGTGACAAACTTTCCACGTTGGCCTGGGATTTGTACCTGCCACTGAGTACTTCTGTTCACATTTTATCAGCAACATCTGTTACATGAACTAGCAGGTAAAAGATACAGACAATGAAGCGAGGCAGAGTGCCTGCAAGATCAACAGATGGGAAGGCTGGATTTTTCTTCTGTCTTTGTGTTAGCTCCTGTGAGATCTTGGACAATTCATTTGGCATTGGATTTCTTCATTGGTGCAGCTTAGAAACTAGATTAGAGAGTCTCTAGGACCCCACGCCTGACTGAGCAAAGCTGACTATCTGCAGCAGGAAGGACCCCACTGTGGTTGAAAGTCTGTCCAAAAATGCATGGAGACTTGGGGGAGTTAGGAAGCAGTAGGGATGGAACTGAATAGTCTTCTTCACCAAGGTCAGGAAAGCCAGACTCAGGAATGGATAGCTCCTCTTAACTAAATAATTTCTATTACTTTTCCACTTTCTTTTATACAGAGCAAACCTACAATGAACATCTAATTTGAAAATATTTTCTTAATGTTCACTTCTATTTCATTTAAACCAGTCAGCCTATTGAAATGAATCAGTCAAGTTACTGAACATAC
This sequence comes from Cheirogaleus major, assembly GCA_963574435.1. Taxonomy (NCBI): domain Eukaryota; kingdom Metazoa; phylum Chordata; class Mammalia; order Primates; family Cheirogaleidae; genus Cheirogaleus; species Cheirogaleus major. Next base: position 5,086 of record CAUYPO010112795.1, read on the forward strand.
TACGCAGTGGGGGGTGAAGGCAGGATGAGTACAAGAAATCCCGGGAGCACAATCTGAAAAAGTCACCCACCGCCATCAGTTGTTGGGGACTGACAGTAGCAGTCAGAATACTTTGGCATGCGGTAATTAGAGATGGAGAGATACAATTTCAACTAACATGTTCTATTATTAGTGTATTTCAGCAGCAGAGCTGCTAAGAGAACAAAGGCAATAGTCTGTCTGCTTACATTGAACTACTTGAGGCAGAGGACCTGTTTATACTCTGCACTAGGCCAGTGTTCACACCACATGCGCTGCATGAAACTGCTGTCACCAAGGTGACAGCCGCCCCCACAGTGACTGCGTAGAGGATAAACAGTGGAATGAAGGCAACAAGGCAGCTGACAACAGCAATTATCCACAGCCTTGACCATGACCCCTTAAACCTCCCTACCCCAAACCACACCCCCTACCTGTCTAACATCATACAGAAAAGAGATGTATAAGAATAAGAGAAAAGAGGTGATTTAAAAAACGATCATAGAGGAGAAAAAGAAAAACCAGTATTTCTGAGCAACCTTTGTATTTAAGATTTAAACATGTATTATCTTATTTCATCCTCATAAGGAAATGAACTGATGTTTGGAGAGGTCAAATACTTTGCTCAGGATTACAAAGAATATAAAACATGCTGTTTGCTGTAAAGCCCAGTGAGCATTCTGCTAGACCATTCAGCTATTAGAGGTAGGAAAGAAAGGAGAAGAGGACAATAATGTACTAAATAATGAAGCGCTACTTCATTTCTCTTTAATGCATCTCATAGGCATAAACACTTAGAGGGGAATGAAGCCCAGGCCCCAGTGCTACCCATCCTTCCATTTCTGGGCATATTATTAAAAACAAAAAAAATCAGCAAATATGAAATATTTTCTCTTCATTATTAATAAAGCACCTATGATAAAATTAGAATTGACAGTGACTTCTTTCTATAGAATGGAGAGGAAACTTGAGAGAAAGAATTTAATCCTTAAAGATATCTCTAGAAAATTTATTATATGCAGCATTTCTTTCTCCAAGACAAAGTCACATGTATGAAATATTATTGTGTGTAATGCTCAATAGAAAATGAGTATCGTGTGCCATGATTTCTCTAAATATGTTACATGATTTTATTTAAGTTTCTTTTGGCTGATTAAAATTCTGAATTTTAATTTCATTTCAGTTGCTATTAACATCTATAAAATTTTGACACCAAAAAAAAAAAAAAAAAACCACACAACAAAAGGCTACTTATTAATTCAATGAGTCTCTGAGCAACATTTTTGCCTACAACAATCTCAGGCAAGGCTCCAGTCACAACTTACGCCTGTCATTTTCTGTAATTAAAAGTACACAGTCATATTTATGCATTCTGCCTCCTAGCAGCTGCAGTTAGATTAACTGTGAACAAAGAAAACATTTTGACACAGTTAATTATATGGCAGTTCTCCTTTGCTAGCAAATACCAGCTACCTCCTCAAATGAATAAAAGCACTTTTTTGTTATTTTTCTTTTATATAATAATATAAATAGCCATAAGAACTTCAGTCTATACTTACAAGGAATTTTAATCCTAACACTTCAGTCCAAAAAAAACTAAAACTGTCTGCTAACTTAATGAAGACATGAATATTAGATTAAAATGGTCTGACCAAAAGGCTCTATGTTGGGAAGAGGTGTTAAGATTTCAAGCATTTCTTTTTAGCTTCAATGAGGAGAAAGATGGAAATGGAACTTAGTTTCACCTTTGCAATAGATTCGAGATTACCAGTCAATCCCTACATCTCTTGTTTTGCATGTGAGGGCAATGCTGTTTCTCAGGAAGAGCCTCACCAGGTATTATATTTCCATGCTAGAAGGATTTTCTTAATAATGGGAAATAAATTGCCCGGTGAGAAAGAGGATGTTCAGGGCAGAGAGGGAAGATTTGCAGCTGAGCCATCTGGCTAAGGCCATGAATTGAACATGAAAATCAGTGGGAGAGGGAGACCATGCTGTAGTTTATTACAAAAAACTCAAACCAACCTGTGAATAAGGAGGGAAAGACAATTTCTGGTCATTATCTTCAGTCTTTTGTAGAAGATAGTGGGGAGTGAAGCAGCAAGAACTGAGGAACAGATGTTCAACTCAGCCTTAAAAAAGCCCATCTCAGATAAGAGCATGGGGAGATCTTATCTGAGAAAGTAATGTCACCACATCAGTCATAGTTGCCTTAATTTCTAAATTCATTTTAATCTGTGTGCTTCTCTCTTTCTTTCTCTCTCTCTTCATCCTCCCTCTCCCAAATTCCTTTACTCCTCAAATTTTCAAATGCAATAGAATTGAGAAGATTAGTACAGACTAAAAGAAAATGTATTGGGGAGAAATGCAACTAAATGCATAGACAATTTCGGTCTTTAGAACCCCTTTTATAAAATTCAGTAAAAATATACAGCAATGTACTAAAATTTACTTAGTGGTTCTAAAAATGGGCTTTGGAATCAAACTCATTTGCTAGACTATTTCATATCTCTGAGCCTTGTTTTTCTCATTTGTAAAATAGGGTCACCTTTGTCTCATAGGGTGGTTATGAGTATTCAGTAAGGCAATGTATATAAGGTACTTATTACAGCATATATCAGGCCTTCTTTCAGTGATTCCTTTTATAGTAAGAAACAAATATACACCCTAAAATGGAAGAAAAATAAGCTTTCTTATCACCCCTATAGTCACGTATATGCTTAGCAATTCTCTTAGATGAGTGAAGCTACTTAAACTTTAATAATTTTTAGCTTAATGATGGAAGAGTGCTCCTCAAAAAGTTTATGGAACAATGTGTATTTTGAAAAAACTATGTATGGAATTAAAATGTTTTTGAACCAAAATAAAGTCATACTAACTGCTCATAACATATCTGAACAGGATCTAGTTTGAGGCACTAAGAAGGATAAGACATCAGTTAGAAAAGAACCTCTTTCCGAGTAACATGAATTCTGCTAAAATTGAGCAAGAACAAACATCAAATTTGGTGAAGCTTGGGTGGAATAGCAGTGAAATCATGGATGCTTTATGAAAAGTTTATGGGGACAATGCCCCAAAGAAATCAGCAGTTAACAAATGGATAGATCATTTTAAGAAGGGATGAGACAATGTTGAAGATGAGACCCACAGTGGCAGATCACCCACTTCAATTTGCGAGGAAAAAATTCATCTTGTTCATGCTGTAACTGAAGAGAAGCAACAATTAACAGCACAAACGACAGTTAACACCATAGACATCTCAACTGGTTCAGCTTGCAGACAAGAGCAGAGCTTTGAATGGAAATTTTAAACACATGGGATCAAGATCCTAAAGCATCTTTGAAGGACTGTAACAGGATGTGAACCATGGCTTTACCAGTATGTTCCTGAAGACAAAACACAAGCACAGCAATGGCTACCAAGAGGTGGATGTGGTGCAGTCAGAGCAAAAGCAGACCAGTCAAGAGCAAAGGTCATGGCAACAGTTTTTGGGGATGCTCAAGGCATTTTGCTCCTTGACTTTGTGGAGGGCCAAAGAATGATAATATCCTAATATTAATATGATATTATTAATATCATAATACTCTGCTTATTATGAGAGTGTTTTGAGAAAGTTAACCAAAGCTTTAGCAGAAAAACGTCCAGGAAAGTTTCACCAGAGAGTCCTTCTCCACCATGACAATACCCCTGCTCATTCCTCTCATCAACCAAGGGCAATTTTATGAAAGTTTTGATGGGAAATCATTAGGCATCCACCTTATAGTCCTTCTTTGGCCCTTTCTGACTTCTTTTTGTCTCCTAATCTTAAAAAATCTATAAAGGGCACCCATTTTTCTTTAGTTAACAATGCAAAAAAAAAAAAAGAATACATGACATGGTTAAATTTTCAGGATCCTCAGTTCTTCAGGGATGAACTAAATGGCTGGTATCATTGTTTACAAGAGTGTCTTGAACTTAATGGAGCTTATGTTGAGAAATAAATTTTATATTTTTTATTTTAATTCCATTTTCTATGTACTTTTCTTATGTATGTGTGTGTGTGTGTGTAGTTGTGTGTTCATGTGTGATGAGGGCTATTTCTATGTCTAATAGATGTTGTAATCTGCACATAAATGGGGATATTGAAGTGAATGGCTTGAAAATGAATTATTGTAGATGGGAAAACATATACTGATAATGGTGCCTGAAAGCAAACAATTTCTTCAATAATTAAATTCCTTGGGGGGTAGATAATAGATATCTATTCCTGACATATATTTTCTGGGTGGTTGATGGAAATCTACTGCACAATAGAGAAACTATCAAGGTTCTGTGTGGATTCATTGTTGTGCTAAATTAAGGTAGCTAAACCAGTTTATGGAAGCTATTCTTTCAATTTATCTGTTACAAGGCTGAATCACATTCTCCTGTTTCAGACAGCCTGAGCCATACAACTTCAGAATGACAGAAGACCCATTTCCCCTGGGCCTTCATATTTCTGAAAATCCCATCCCTTACACCTCCCTTCTTGATATTCACTGCTCCAAAATGAGTGGCTTCTGTAGCTATCAACTATGAACAGTTTCTAACTTTCCCTAAAAACAGTACTAAAATAATGTGGGGAGAACTGATGTAGTGATTATGGCTAGTCAAGTGGGATGAACCTTGTAATACACTCTATCTGTCACCAGATCCCTTACCAGGGATACATGCTGGGCTCAGACTCCATCAGGGTACAACACTGGGCAAGAGCCAAGAGACAAAATAATGGGATGCTTCCTCAAAATGCATCCACAAAGCAGATCCTCCACTGGCTCCCTCTTTCCCTATAGAGCAGAGGCGAGGAGACATTGTATGCTTTGCATTCTCTGATATAATGTCTCTACCTATCTTTTTAGTGTACAGAACAGCAACAGTAATTTACAAATAACATGTTTTCCCTGGGGTTATTTATTTGGGAGAGTTTTAGTATGTATAGAGTGGGTGAAATCTGAATGTTTGCCTGTGATAGAAAAAAATATATATTTTAGGGGAGAGAACCTCTAGAGTGAATGAAGGAACAAATGTTTTTTTGTTAAATCTCTATAGGTTACAAGTTATTAGAGATTCAACTCAAACCAGCTTACGAATAAAAGGGAATAATTTTCTTTCATAGTGGGAAAGTGCAGTAAGGCATGTCTAAATCTAGGTACTGGTACTTAAATATCATCAAAAAATGTTTTTTCTCTTATAGCTTTACTTTCCTCTCTGTTGGCTCCATTATTTGCCAATTTTCTACAAGTGGTAGAAAACTGGCCCCAAACAGCTAAAAGTTTTTGAAGGTTTTCATTTCCTGATCTCAGAAGGAGAGCCTTAGTTTCCCTGTTTTCTATACTCTTTGAAATAGCACACACTGATTGTCTTTCCTTGGCTCATATGCCCACTGCTGGACCAGTTTTTGTGTCCAAAAGGAATGGATATGAACTGATTGCCCAGCCTGATACATCGGCTTACAATGGATGCTGACAGCCCTGCCAGAATCACTTGGACTAGACAAGGGCCAATTTCTATAAGAAGACTATAAGGCACATATTCATGACAGGTTTTAAATATTCTCTGGAATATGTCATTTGTAAATTAAATGTTGGACTTGAGAATTTTCTGTGTTCAAAAATTGTGTCAAGGCATCTTTTGCTTTTATTTCCAGGATGACTGTGAAGCCAAGCTGTTAGTCTGTACCCTGGGAAGTGCAGCACATTTACATAAAACTATTTTGTCAAGTTTTTGAATCCAGAAACTTGTAAGGTCTCTGTTTCTCCAAGTCCCATACACTGTTGATTCTATGCAAGAAACCCATTGCTGCCAGTAGTTTCTCAAGTTTCCATTTTGTATTTCAAGGCCAAGATAAAGAGGAGGGGAAAAAAGAAAATAAATCAAGAACTCTTCATCTAAAAGCACATGTGCTAAGAGATCCAGTTCTGAAGCTGTCATAGTGAACCAAAGAATGCCAAGCCTTGCAGCTCCGTGGGCCAAATTCTTTCTCAGCCACATGTCCGCAGCTTCCATTGATATCAATGGGAGTTGTGTGTGTGTGGGAACTGAGGACAGAAGTTGGCTGTGTATAAATAGCTCTGTAATGGTGAAAATCTCTTCTTGTGCGTCTGGTACAACAGAGGTAGTCTTTTGCAGTTAGTGACTGCTTCTCCCTCTAGTAAAGTAACCAGGCAGTTTCAAGAAATCCTATATCAGAATATTTGATGGCAATTACTTTATCTAAAAGATTTCTGTTGGGGAGACAGGAAGCAGTATTTGCCCTGAACTCTTCTCATTTTCCAATAGCAAATTCAAGCCAGATTTAACAATTCCTTGCAACACCAGCCCTCACTGTTCCCTTGGCTGATTTGTCAATCTGCTAATTGACTGATATGCAGCTAATTGTGGGGGGTGGAGTAGGAAGTCAATACGGTCAGTAAGGTATTAAAAGAGGTATTTAAAGCAAAGGGCTTACATTTATGCTCGATGCTGATGCTGCAGAGCTGCATGACATAGTGGGTGGGTCTTCCATGGGAACAGGGCACTGACCCATCAGGCAGGACATGGGCAGAGTCCCTGGCACCGTCTGTTGCCTGCCATTTTGCCTGCAGCCCCAGTCTGGCAAGCCGTATTGGTGTTAAGCTGAGCTGTCTTCTCATGGAGCTTCAGATGAAAAAGGTTTTTTCAGAGCATAGTTAAGAATAGACTCACTATTCATTAAAAATTAAAGATTTCTCTGAGATTTCTATATGAAATGTTCCAGGCTATGAAAGTTACCTATAGGTAAATGGTTTTCAAATCCTTATCTTCAGTGCATAACCCAGTTCTAAACTCTAGACTCATCTCTAACTGGATTGCGGACATCTCTACCTGAATATCCCATGTACACCTTAAGTTCATCCAAAACTTAACTTTTATCCCACACTGCCCTTGACCTAGAAAACTTCTTCTGCTATGGTCTATATCCTAGTTAACTGCACCACCTTTAACCTAATCACTCAAATCAGAAAGCTGGCAAAAAACCATAATTCCTCTCTCTTCCAGTCACCACACCTAATCAGTAATAAACTCAGGTAATTTTACCTATTAAATCTCTCTCTTCTATCTTCTTATTTCATTTCCCTGCTGCTGCTATGTCAGAGTGGATTAGAGCGTGGGCTTTAATGACATTAACACCTGGATTTGAATCCCATTTTTGTTAGCTTTTTGTGAGGTACATCCTTTTGGGGGGTACACTGTGTAAGCTTCAATTTCTCAATGTGCTAAATGTAAAGGACATCTACTTTGCAGAGTTAATTAATAGAGATTAAATGAGATTACCTATGTAAAGTGTTGGTATAGTTGCTCACATAGAACAAAGTTCCAGTAAATGGTAGATATTATGAAGAAAGACTTCATTCTTTTCTGCTTAGACTATCGTAGCAGTCTCCCTTCTCTGTGCTCTACATACTGTAGCTAGAGTAAACTTTCTAGATGCAAATTCTTCCACATTCTACATCCAAAAATATTTTGCCTGATAAGTCCTATGTCACCCACTCATCCATTTATTCCATCTCCAACAACATTCTTTCTTAGTTCAACAGTTTACTAAACGGTGTCACCATTTACCCAGTTGGAAAACTAACATTTATCACATAAAAATCCTTCTTAAAATTGTCTCATCTCTGGAACTTTCTCCAATCCCACTCCAAATGGAGGTGACTCCTTCCTTAATTCCATCGCTATTTCTTTCAGTATAAACTATATACTTCTATTGTAAGTTTTATTATATTATATTAGTATTATTTGTTCCATGAATCTGTTTTCCTTACAAGACTATTCTATAGTGTTCAAAAATGCCTTAAAAAGAAGATGGTAATTAGGAGTATGTCTTTATTGTGCCCTCCCAAGCATTTAGTCCAGCGTGTATTAGTTTTCTATTGCTGCCATAACAAATTTCTACAAATAAAGTGACTTAAAACAATACAAATTTATTATCTCATACTTCTATAGGTCAGAAATATGGTGTGGGTCTTGCTGGGATAAGATGAAGGTGTCATCTGGGCTATGTTCCTTTCTGGAGGCTCTAGGTAAGAATCCATCTTTGCTCTTATTCAGAGTTGTTGGCATAATTTAGTTCCTTACAGTTATAGGACTGAGGTCCCCATTTCCTTGCTGGGAGACAGCTGAGAACTATTCCTGAATTCTGACCCTGGCTCATGGTCCCCAGCCTGCACCTTCAAAGGCAGCAATGGCAGGTGGAGTCTCTCTGGGTGCATCTCCTTGACCTAATCTTTTACCTTCCTCTTCTAGTTTTAAGGACTCATGTGATTAGACAGCCCATTATTCCAGGAAAATCTCACCGTTGTAAGGTCCTTAATCTTAATCCCATGTGAAAAGTCTCTTTTTTTATGTAAGGTAACATATTTATAGGTTCCACAGTTAGGGTTAGGGTATAAACATTTTTGGGGGACCATTATTCTTCCTATCAAAAGAGCCTAATATATTTTAGGTGATCAATAAATAGTGCTTGTTGAATGCCAAAGTAAATGTATGCAAATGACATTATTTCAGTCTTTTGAGTATATTAGGTCATCTTTTAGGGAACTAGGTATATTAGGAAATTTGATATTCTTATCAGATTTAATTGCTATAAATTTTAATAAAAATCTTAGGTATTATGTTTTCAAGGTCTTTGCCCTTCATGGGACCTTGCTAATAAATCACAACTAAATAGACCAAATTAATCTTTCTATGTTCTCTAATTTATCATAAATTATAAACATTAGTAAATGCTGCATAAAGCCACCAAGAATTTCTTGCTCTGTCCTTTTTGTGACTACTGGAACAAAAATTTATCTTTTATATGAGGTTTATATGAGTTCATACACTCATTCTAAAAGTATTTGAGTATCTGTATGTGCCAAACTTTATAAAAGGCAGTAAGTGAAGAGTGGTGAATAAAATATGGTCCCTCCCTTACAAGGCTTACAGAGTAACAGGGAGATTGATGACCAAAAACTAATTACATGTGTAGGATGTAAAGGTGAGGAAAGAGCATATTTTGGGATACAAAGATAATAAAGACATATTATACTATAAGACAGTATGTTTCTTCAAGGAGTTAATATTATAGCCTGGTTGGAAATACAAATATTTTGGGCCAATATTGTCATTACAATGTAATTAAACCAACAATAGACATATCTTCAGGTCACAGTGATGCATTAAGAAGGAAAGAGTGAAGCTGGGATGATTTCAGAGAAGAGTTTTAAGTTGTGTCTTGAGAAATTAACAGGACTTTTCCACATGGACAATTAGGGATGGAGCAGGGAGGGGCTCTGGGGAGAAGGGAAAAATGAGGTATTTCTCTCAGTTTTAGAGGAGAGGAGGTCAGGAATGAATTTTTTGGATAGAGTGACATCCTAGCTAAGACCTGGAGGATAAGCAGGCACTTGTAGATTAAGGGAAGAGTACAAAAGAAAGGAATTTTCCAGGCACTGAGAATGATATATGCGAAAAACTGGAGGAAGGTGAGAATAAGTATTGAGTTTGAGGAATTTAGTAAAGTTGAGAATGACTGCAGCATAAAAAGTGAGGAATGGAGAAGAGATGATACTAAAGAAGTGGCCATAAACCCGATCATGAAAGACTTCAAGTCCCTGATGGAGTGTGGACTTTATCTGAAGAACAATGAAGAGCCATTTATATGTTTTAAATAGGGAAGTAAGATATAGATTTTCATCTTGCTCAACTGCATTATCCTTTAATTAGCTGAGTTAGTTGCTTGTCTCCCTATCCCCACGCCAGAACTAACTTCTTCTTTCTATATCAAGAAATTCCTCTTTCACTGATCATCCTATTTTCCCTTTTATCTACACCAAAGAGATCATGCAGGATTCCTGAGAATGATTGGTTAATGTCCTTCTAGGCTACAAAATCACACCTGAGGAAAGCAATTAACTTTTCTAGGGTCAGTATCACATTGGATTGCGCAGAGGCTGTTCCCTCAAGCCCTTTCTGTGCCCTGCATCTGGGAAAATAGGTATGGAGAAGCTGACCTCCACATATAAAGATGATGCGGGTGTACTGTCATCTGATCTAACTTGGGATGCAATGGAAGAAATAAAATAGCACATAAGGTAGCATTTTGCAAACTTAAGTAAAAAGGAGATTTGAAATAAAGTTCCTGGAGGCAAAGTTCTATGTGATGTGGTTTGTTCTTATAGTGCTAAGACCCTTACAGTAGGCAATTTCTGCTAAAAGAAAAGAACAATTTAGCAGGTACTTAGGCTTGACAGTCAAAACATGAGTGTGAAGATATGAGCAGTTTCTATGTTTGTCATACAGAGGCACTAAAGTTTAAAAGTCAAGAAAGAGAAAAGAAAGAAAAACTTGGAAGCTGAAATTCAACGTGCTAAAAGAAAGATGCTCAAGGCACTAGAGAAACGAGACCTATTATATTCATCAAAGTGCCCGATTCTCACTTTCTTCTTGAACACTAAATGGCTGGAAGAATTTATAAAACTTAGGAGAAGGGCTCAGAGGGGAGAAGTAGGGGAGGAAGTGGGGGAAGATATTGAGGTCAGATTTGATCTCTAAGCTACAGAAAAAAAGAGCCTTTTTCAGGTCCTTGTCCTTCACATGTTCTCTTGCCTCCCTGATATTTATAGAGACAAAAGAAAGAAGAAAGGGTCTTAAGAATTTCTTCCCAGAGAGTGTGTTTTAAATATGTATTTATACTATAAAGTAATTTACACAGGCAATTCAATTTTGTGTTGCACGGTGTCAACCATCTGTACGCCACATTCTGGAAGATATGATCTGCCATGCAGACATCAAAACTGTGTAGTTGTTTTCTGATGCTTTAAAGTATACATTCCAGTGATTTATGTATGTGAAAAAGGAGAAGAAAAAAGAACAAACTCTCTCTATATAAAGTGTAAATGATAAAATATAGACTAGGGAGTGGAGAGGGAAAGATGAGTTAGAAGAGAAATTGTAGACAGATAGGATGATAGGAGTTTGGTGGGTGTGTTCAGCTAGAATCACTTACTTCCTCTGAGTGCTAGAACAATTTAGCACACAGTAGAAATCATATCCCATTTCAACCTTGGGAAATGAAGTGGGCAATGAGGAACTGATTCTTAATGGCATGAGCTGTGGAATTCTTCCTGAGCAGGAACATTGTACTAAAACATTCCAGGATTCATCACGGAGGGATGGTGCCATGGAAGTGCGAGGTTGGTATGCTGGGCCATCTGGTGAGATGCAACTTGTCAATCTCCCAGATGGTTTGTGAAAAGAGAGAGACTTGATATTGAATTGAGATCAGCATATGAAAAGAGCCATGAAATCACAAACTTACCCTTTTTTCCATATAGTATTTTGAAAACTTCATTAAGTGAATTTTATATGAATTTTTTGATCTGGAAGATCACACATAAAAGTTTTAACTTGCAGTGTGGAACAGTATCAGTAATGTATACTACATTTGCTTTCTCCTCTTTTAATAAGCTTAACATGAATCTTAAGTGGCTGAGTTAGGAGAAAGAAAGTGATATTCTTTTCATTGATTGATTTGCATGTATCCAAGTTTTGTGAGATTTCTGCGTAAGGAAATCTAGCAGAGTGCTCCAAAGAGTCATTGTCATGTTTGTGAAACACATCATATTACTTGAAGATGATCTGCTCTTTTAAATTTCCAAATAAATGTATTTTACAACCATTTGGGTAATGCTTGCTGTTAATTCTGAATGATGCCATCAGCAAGCATTATACTCACAGTATGACATAATTCCAATGTTTCCACAATTCTGGGATTTCAACATTAACAATACTCAAAAATGGGAATTTTAAAATGCTGCATATTTCTTATTTCCTGTTTTTTTCAAGACATAAAGCCTGATTTTTATATTTATCTTCTATCTTAGTTAGAACCTGATAATGATTATATAGACTCACACAAAAATTCTCCTTCAACTTAGGATGCTTTAATTTTTTATTTTTTTTTTTTTTGATACAGTCTCACTCTCTTGCCTGGGCTAGAGTGCTGTGGCGTCAGCCTAGCTCACAGCAACCTCAAACTCCTGGGCTCAAGCAATCCTTCTGCCTTAGCCTCCCGAGTAGCTGGGACTACAGCATGCGCCACCATGCCCGGTTAATTTTGTTATATATATTTTTAGTTGTCCAGCTAATTTCTTTCTATTTTTATTAGAGATGGGGTCTCGCTCTTGCTCAAGCTGGTCTCAAACTCCTGAGCTCAAACAATCCACCTGCCTCGGCCTCCCAGAGTGCTAGGATTACAGGTGTGAGCCACCGCGCCCGGCCTTAGGATGTTTTTATATGAATAGTGAAGCTTTATTTTTTTTATTTTTATTTTGAATCTATGTTAAATGCTTGCTTATTTGGGACATTTAATATAAAATGCAAATATTTTTGAGATAAATAATTTGTAGTATCTTAGCCACAGTGGTATTTAGAAATAAATACATGGGGCCCAGTATCAAACATAAATAACCTTTTGAACTTGTATCAATTTTCCAAATTGAGATACCAAACTTTTACAAAGGTCATAAAACAGAATGTATTTAACACAGGCTATTTTTTAAGTTAGGTTACCTTTATGTTTTTATCATCTTCCTTAATGCTATCAGGCATTTGATTCTTCCACAGTCTACTACTTTACTCAACTCCACTAGAGAGTAGACAAGGTAAATGAGAGGAAAATAAACTTAGATAGGCAATTTTTGCTATTGTTAATGTAAAAGGATGGGGTAGGGAGATAAAGATTCCAGTTTGTGCCTAGATGGAATTCACACATGCCTGAATAATTAGTGGGACAGGAATTCTAGAAATCTATTGGCCCACAGCTGACAAGCTCCAAAGGGTGGAGGGGGGGGATACAAGATTGACTCAGTCAGAAGGCTTAGTTTTCAAGGGTGCATTTTGAGTGCCCCAGGGAAGGTGCTAGGATCGACATGGTAGAGCAGGGGAGACATCTGATAGGAAAATGTGGAGTCTGGAAGGGCAGAGGCAGTACCCAGAAGAGCAAGGGTTAACACTGAGCAACACCTGAGGCCTCTTTATAGGAAAAAGACTGATGCCACATGTGTACTCGTGGGACCAATTTCTCTGTAATTGGAGTTATTATTATAAATGTGTGCCCATTATACCTATAGATGAGCGAAACCCGAGGAAACTGAATGATTAGCACAGTATTTGACATGCAATTGATGCACAATAAAGGTTCATGAAGAGAATGCATAAGTTATGACAGAACATATGAAAGATGATTGGTGATCACAGACATAAATACTGTATATGCATGCTTGACAGTATTATATGTATGGAATTATGTGAACAATAATTTTTAATGGGAATGGCCTGATCAGCAGAGAAGAGATGGAATTGACATGAAAATATTTGCTATAAGACACAAATATTTTGAAACTTGTATGTATTAAGTCATTGCAGTTATATCATTAAGCTGTGACTACAGGTTACCCAAAGTTTGGGTGTGGCCAGCTTTACTTTTTAAAAATAAAAAAAGTGCTACAGTGTTAACCATATCCTTCGGGGCACACTCTACACACATGCACAGATACATATAAATGTGGGGATATAAAACATCTCTGTCCCAGAGTCAATGAAACAGGTGATGTAATAATTTTATTAAGATAATACCATGTATTTAAATTGTGCTTTACAGTTTACAAAGTGCTTTCACAGATTAGCTCATTTAGACCTCACAGTAATCCCGTGAGGCAGAAGTGATTACGGTTCTCATTTTTATAGAGAGGTGGAATGACTAAGTGACTGTGGGCAAGTAATCGTGCCTTTGTACTGCCTTGCTTCGCTGACAACGCTACCATTTTTTTTTTTCATCTGGTACTTGGCTTTCTCTTACCTGAGGCATGTACTGTATTTTATTATGTATCTATTAAAAACTCAGAAGATACACTCATTCAAAAATTCTTCCCAGCTATCACTTTGTTTCAAAGGGATAGAAATCTATAAAGGCAGCCTGCCTTTAATAACACTACAGCACATTTTGTCATAAGCAGTCTGTTCCTTCAAAAATTATCATGAAACAGATTGAGAGCTAAATATGAAACGCTGAGCTCTCCAGTTAAAGCAGAGACCTCATTTCATTCAGATCAACTCTAGACAGATAAGACAGAAGAAATGGCAGAAAAATTATTCTTTTTTTTTTTTTTAAGTCATGTTAGTGCACTTACCAGCTTAAGGTTGAGACATTTTATGTAGGGGACGCTATGGTGTACCATGCTTGGCTAATAACTTTTGGGGCAGGACTTATTCTAAAAAGGCAATAGTCATACTCCAGGTCTTGCTTGTATAGAAGCATCATCACTTTATAACTTTCCTATACAGAGTTTAGTACCTCATGGACAAACTAAAAAATATTTTTAAAAAAGGAAAAATAACATATCCTTGGGCAAATGAATTAAGCTCTTTAATTTTATATGAACAGTTAATGTTCTTCCATATCTTTTTTGCACATACTCTAATAAATTAACTAAAAAGAAAAGAAAAACAAACAGAACCCTTATCTTCAGGTATGCTTTTTCTTTGCAAAACTAATTGCACAGAACAGTCAGATATGTAATAATGGGCCTCCTGGGGATGTAATTTTTTATGCAACTTGACATGCAAGTCATGAGTAATTAATTATGTCTTCTATTTACACTTTGTCAGATAAGAGTATTAAACAGAAGAGCTGAGAGGAACACAGAACACTACTATTAATCTGTTTAATTTGCAAATCTAATGCAATCAAAAGGAAGACATTAGTGTTAAAATTGTTGTTGTCCTGGTGGTATTTTTCTTGGAGGGAAAGATCTATCTGAGGCATAAAAGTCGCACAAAGCCAGCAAGCCATAAAATCTCATGTGGGCTTCTAAGGCCAGGGCATGAGTCTGCCTGCGAGCTTCTACCATTGACCACAAAAGCTCTGGATACACAAGAATTGAAAAGATGGGCTCCACAACACATTCCATTCCATTCAGGTCTGTGTAATTATCTAACAAAGTGCAGAAGCAACAGATCCATCAAACGGAAGAAGGTGATAAATGAAAGTATAAACCTGACATCTGTGAATACATAGGCATCCTCTAACAGCGGGCTCTGATCTGGGAACATGAAACTGACAGATTGGGGGACAGAAAGGAGAAACTGCAAGGAAGATTTTGAATAGGCAGGAACCAGCTGTCTCCAAGAGTACTCTCTATGCCATTTCTGGCCCAATGGCAGTCCCCACCAAGCACTTAGAAACTGATTGAGTTACCTGTGTTCCAATATATTTCTGTAGTACGAGGAAGAGGGAGAAATTGTAAGCTAGTGAATGAGGAAATAAAAGCCATATCAGATTTTCACACTAAGCACTATGGTATATACCAGTATGTATAGAGTTCTGTGGTCAGAGCACTATGGTATATACCAGTATGTATAGAGTTCTGTGGTCAGATGGACCAGGGTTTCCTTCCTAATTCTGTCAGTACCTCTCTGAAACTCAGTTTTCCCATCATTAAAATGGTGATAATGATATATAGGACTATATAAGGACAGGACGAGATAATGTATGCAAAGCCCCTGGGAGAGTCCCTGATAAACAGCAGCCACTCAATGAATGGTAGTGATCATCAGTATCACCTCCATCATTATCAAAAAGGCAGTGAGGTTTGGAAGAACTAAATCATCAATTTCTGCTCAAGTTACATTCCTTTGGGGCATGTCTTATAGACAAACATGGCACTTTTGGTAGGACCTTGATTGCTGAGTTGGTAGTATGCTTATATATATATAATAGCTAGGTTTAGATTCTCTATTTAGTTTTGGCTAACACAATGTAATTTTAACTCAGAGTTTTAAATAAAATATAAACCTGTACAAGAAATCCTACAAGTATGGGGGCATATATATGTGAATTATAATTACTGTAGTAAACAATGGCAAATTTTTAGTTACATGCAGAGGATATAAATTTGAAAAGTATGCTGACAGTTACAACTTGTGTCTGAAAAAATCCATTTATTTTCCATTTATCTCTAAGAGTGCATACAGATTAATGCATAAACAACATGATCCAGGGGAGTTTAAGTCTAGGGACTAATTTACTGAACTACCCAAGCAGCAGAGGATTATTTTATCTAATTAAGACAGAGCACATGTATTTAGAATTAAGCATTTGCATTTAACACCAAATTCGGAATTATAAAAGCAATTAAAGCTAAAATGAGGTATGATAATTTTTTTCCTGCATGCCATTGCTGAACGAAAGCTCATTTTAATGTTTGCCTTTGTAGCACTATTGAACAGAATTTTATGAATAGAAGCTCATGGCTGGGCAAAACCACCTTTTCAACCTCACTTCCAAATACTCATCCTCCTCAGGACTTGAATCCATCCATTACTCAAGCTTCTTAAACATGACTTACATTTTCTCACATTCCTGCTTCTATTTTTCTGTTTTTCCAATCTGAAATGTTTTCCTTAACCTACTCTGTCTCTCTAAATTCTACTGGACAAAATTCAAATTAAAATTTGTCTTCCTTCATGAAACCATTGCTCTTTTGAGCCAAAGCTCTCTCCTTTATCTGAATGCAAAGGGACTCATTTGAATATAGTTGTCTGTCTCATTCATTTGCAAATTAATAAGCTACTACTTCAGGGCTTTTCTTATATTAATAGTCTTAAGTCATACATCATCCTTTAATTTTTACATGCTTATGTTGTTATCACTTATATTACAGACTTCCTGGGGGCATAACTTTGTTTTATATTCTTAAAAACGAGGAACCCAGTGCCTTCCTTGCACTTATAGTTTAATACATGTTTGATGATTGACTGATGAAATATTTAAACATCTATTCATCATAAATTCTCCATCCACTCCCCTCTTCTCTCTCCATTATACTCAAACATTGTAAGCTTGGCTCACACTTTCTATTTTGTTTAAGTTTATTCAAATTATTTCCAGATAGTCTATTTAATAATTGCTAAAACAATGGAAGAATAGTCCTTTATCAATCTATAAAGTATTTTGACCTTACCTCCTGCAATAGTAATTTCCACAACTCCATTTTTATCTGATTCTCTGAAGAGTCATTAAAATGTTGTCTTTAGCAATGTTGTGGGAATAATGAATGGGAATGCCTAAACATTTCGTCCTTTCAAGAACTTGCTAGATAAATGTCATAAGAATATAGTTCAATAGATAACCTGCCTCATGATGAATGTGAGTTTGCAGCAAATGGTATTTTATTGAGGTCCCTGTGTATTTGGCATATTTTCCTAAATTTTTCACATTTGCTTAGATATCCTTGCTTTCCCTGCAAATATAATTACTGTCTTTCTGAGATAGTCTCTATAGGACAAAGACTGTATCTGTCAACTAGTAAGTTAAAATATTTAACAGAGTGCCAGGCACAAGAACAAAACAAAACAAGATAAAAAAAAAATCTTAAAGTCTTTTCAGCCTTTTTTGGGAAATAATTATAGATTTATAGGAAGTTGCAAAGAAATGCATAGTTCCATGCACTCTTCATACTGCCTCCCCCGATCTTGCATATCAAAATAAGAAAATGTCCAAGCTATGAAATTGATATTAGTAAAATCTACAGAACTCATTCAGACTTCACCAGTTACATATGTGCTCATTTGCATATGTATAGTGTTAGGTTTGTTCCAGGTGAGAACCCTAGGATGGAATTTGGTTAATGGAAAACTTAGGTTTGTGAAACAATAGCCACAGGAGTCTGGAGAGTCCCCCGAGGTTGTAAACCTAACAGACAGCTGCAGCCGCCATTTCTATCCCCTTGATAAGGACTGAACTACTCCCCTCCCTTATCTCTACAGGATGAGACTGAGGCAGGGGTCCCAGAAATTGGTTGTTTTAAAACAAATTTTATTGCAGCTGCTCTTCTGGCCCAGGTACTTACTTCCCCCTGAGAAACCCTGTGTAAAACCCAAGGCTTTCCCCTCCCTCAGGGTGGGCGCTCTTTGGCCTCCACCCATCTGCACCTAGATGCTCAAAATAAACAGCATTTTGCTACTTATGAGGCTTTGTGTGTCTCTCTCTCGGCTCTGGACCTGACATAGATCTTACAATTTTATCACTTGTATAACTTCATGTAATTACCACCAACCTCAAGATACACAACTGTTCCATTATCACAAGGCTGCCCTTTTGTTGGCACATACAATACATCTACTCCCCATCACCCTGATCCCCAATGTTTGGCAACCATGAATCTGTTCTCTATCATAGTTTTGTTATTTTAAGAATGTTACATAAATGAAATCAGACATTTTACAGTCATTGTAGATTGGCTTTTTTTCACTTAGCATAATTTTCTTGAGGTTCATTTAAGATGCTGTGTGTATCAATGCTTCAATTCCTTTTCATTGCTGAGTAGTATTACAAGGCATGGATGTACCAATGTTTTTTTAATCATCCAGTCATTGAAGGACATTTTGGTTGTTTTCAGTTTGGGGCTAGTATAAAACTTCTATGAACATTTGTGCACAGGGTTTAGTTTTTGATGAAGTTAATTATAATTTTTCTTCTACGGCTGGTTCATCTTGTTTAGAACAGAGGTTTTCAAAGATTGGTGAGGAGCTCGTGACTACATACAACATGTTTGTTAGTATATTTAGGAAGGGATAACCATCTGTCTTGGTTTTCCCAGAACAGGCTGATTTATGTCTGCTGTCCTGGCTTAAGGATCCCTTCACTCTCAGAAGAGCTCTGGTTGGCACGATAAATTATATTATCACTAGGATTTAGATTACTTAAAGATCCCAAGTATCACTATTACGCCTACTTAGCTATGATGGAATTGAATTTCAGTAGATTGCTATTTTGTAATCATTCTGAGTACTTGTGGAGTGACTCGCTGGAGTCCAAGAAATGAGATTGTCTTCTTTCAACGAAAGATAGTCTTGCTGAAGTCTCTACTCTTTCTGGCCTGCTCCTCTTCTGCTATAAAATGTTTCTTCCTGGGAGTGAGTTTTATGGTTGAGGACACCTTCCCAGCTCATGTCTTAGCTCCATGTGTCTCAGCTCACATCATAGTTCCACACTGGAGAGAACAGTCTTGCCTACATTGGCAGTTTGAAAACAATTGCAGTGCTGGGTTCTGATAATTCTGGTTTAGATGACATGCCAATCCCAAAGAAAGGGGTCAGTGAGGTACAGTTTTCAAATGGGCTTAGCTGGGATCAGGTGTTCACTCCTTGGCTGTTCACTCC
>CAUYPO010112798.1:0-24253 GCA_963574435.1 Cheirogaleus major
GAAAACCATACCGTGTTCATGTGTCGGCAGAATCAACATTGTTGAAATGTCTACACTACCCAAAGTGATCAACAAAGTCAATGCAATCCCTTTTAAAATACCATCATCATTTTTCACAGATATAGAAAAAATAATTTTACACTTCATATGGAACCAGAGAAGACCCCGTATAGTAAAAGCAATCCCAGGCAATAAAAACAAAATGGGAGGTATCAATTTACCAGACTTCAAACTATACTACAAGGCTACAGTAATTAAAACAGCTTATCACTGGCACAGGAATAGGGACATTGACCAGTGGAACAGAACAGAGAACCCAGATATAAAACCATCCTCATATAGCCAACTAATCTTTGACAAAGCAAAAAAAAACATACACTGGGGAAAAGAATCCTTATTCAATAAATGGTGCTGAGAAAACTGGATAACCACATGTAGAAGACTGAAACAGGACCCACAGCTTTCAACTCTCACAAAAATCAACTCACGCTGGGTAACAGCATATTTGTACCTCCATAATATGCTGAAAAAAATAAAATAAAATAAAATAAAAAAGTAAAAAGCCCCCCCAAAATAAATAAATAAATAAATAAGAATTCAAAAAGTCACACAAATAATACCTGTTAAATTTTATTTTATTATAATAAATTCAATTCATTTTAGAAAATCTTTATGATAATCTTATTTACAAAAGCTATTATTGTTTCTTTACTCTTTATGTTTATGTACTAGAAACCATACAACCAATTAAGGGCATTGAGGGTTTTTTTGTTTTTTTTTTTTTACAAAAATGTCTCCAATATCACCCATAAATATATGAGCAATTGTGTTTATGACATTCACATGTCATAAATTTATTTATCTTTTATTGCATACATACCATACTCCCCTGTCATCACGTTATTACTTGACAGCCTTATAATTAATTAAATGAAAAAAATTTTATAGCCTGTGCTGAAACACTAATGGCTATCCTAGATGAGCTAATTTAGGTTCTCCCAAAGATGTTTCAAAACATCTAATAGAATGGATAATCTGTTATGGGGACTATTATGCATCTTTATCTTTAATTTTACTTTTCTCCTTCAGAAATTATTAGATATTTAAAGCTCTATCCTCAAGTTTTGGAGGTATTAATATTTTAGGTCTTGATTCTAAACATCAGTGTCATTTTTCCATAGCTATTAATAAGTTGTAGTTGGTTTTAGAATATGCAAGTCATATATTCCTCTTACAAGACAGGCTGGCATATACTGAAAGTAATTTAGCATCACTGGTAAT
Organism: Cheirogaleus major; assembly: GCA_963574435.1. Classification (NCBI taxonomy): domain Eukaryota; kingdom Metazoa; phylum Chordata; class Mammalia; order Primates; family Cheirogaleidae; genus Cheirogaleus; species Cheirogaleus major. Next base: position 1,282 of record CAUYPO010112798.1, read on the forward strand.
GTAACCACCAACAGAAAACAACTGTGAGCACTTTGATGTATTTCCTTCTGTTGTTCCTTTTCTTTATGTAAATATATGAATACCACTACACAATTAAGTGATATACATTTTCATTTATTTTATTTAAGAATTTCCTAATAATTTCTTCAAAAAAAATTACTTTTTGAGACAGAGTCTCAATTCTGTTGCCCCGGCTAGAGTGCTGTGGTGCCAGTCTAGCTCACAGCAACCTCAAATTCCTGGACTCAAGTAATCCTTCTTCCTCAGCCTCCCGAATAGCTAGGACTACAGGCATGCACCACCATCCCCAGCTAATTTTTTCTATATATTTTTAGTTGTCCAGCTAATTTCTTTCTATTTTAAGTAGAGACAGGGTCTTGCTCTTGCTCAGGCTGGTCTTGAACTCCTGAGCTCAAAGGATCCTCCCGCCTCAGCCTCCCAGAGTGCTAGGATTACAGGGGTGTGCCACCATTCCCGGACCTTCAAAAATATTTGTTAATGGCTGTGTATTCTTCTAAAATTGCTAGCTCACAGCAACCTCAAACACCTGGGCTCAAGTGATCCTCCTGCCTCGCCTCCCAGAGTGCTAGGATTATAGGCATGAGCCACCATGCCCTGCCACTTGAATGAATTACATAATACTGAAGTCAGGGCTTTATTGTACCAGTCATCAGAATAGTGTATATTGTACCCAATAGTTAGATTTTTATCCCTCACCCTTGTCCCTCCTTCTTAGTTTTCAATGTCCATTATGCATATATGATGACATATTGCTCTCATTTAGCTCCTACTTATAAGTGAAAACATGGTATTTGTTTTTCCATTCCTGAGATAATTGGATAATGATCTCCATTTCTGACAAAATTGCTGCAAAACACATTATTTCATTCCTTTTTATGGTTAAGTAGTACTCCATGATGTGTATGTATGTTAACATATATGTATTTAAATATGAGTTAACTTTTATATATGATGAGGGATATAGATCCAGTTTCTTTTGCTTGTGGCTACTCAATTTTCCCAGCATCATTTATTGAGTAGGGCATTCTTTCTCCAGTGTATATTTTTGTCTGTTTTGTAGAAAATCAGTTGGTTGTAGCTATATGGCTTTATTTCTGGGTTCTCTATTATGTTCTATTGGTCTATGGGTCTATCTTTATACGAATGCCATGCTGTTTTGGTTACTATAGCCTTTTAGTATAATTTAAAGTAAGGGAATATGATGTCTCAAAATTTGCTCCTTTTGCTTAGGATTCTTTGGCTATTTAAGCTCTTTTTTGATTCCATATGAAATTTAGGATTATTTTTTCTAGATCTGTGAAAAATGATGTTGATATTTTGGTGGGAATTGCTTGAATTATGTAAATTTCTTTGGGCAGTATGGACATTTTAACAATGCCGATTCTTACACATGGGATATTTTCTTCTTGTCGGTGTCATTGATGATTTCTTTCATCATTGATTTTTAGTTCTCCTTGTAGAGATCTTTCACCTCCTTGGTTAAGTATATTCTTAGGGTTTTTGTTTGTTTTTGTTTTTGCAGTTATGGTAAGTGATATTGAGTTCTTGATTTAATTCTTAGCTTGACTGGATACAGAAATGCTACTAATTTGTGTACATTAATTTTGGAACCTGACACTTTACTGAATTAATTTATCAATTCCAAGAGTCTTTTGGTGGAGACTTTAGGATTTTTTAGATATGAGATCATGTTATTGGAAAACAGGGAGAGGTTGACCTCCTTTTTCCTGATTTGGATAATTTTCTTTCCTTCTCTTTCCTGATGGCTTTGGGTAGGACTTCCAGTAGTAGGTTGAAAAAAGTGGTGACAGTGAGTGTCTTTGTCTTGTTCTAGTTCTCAGGGGTAATGCTTTCCACTTTTCCCCATTCAGTATGATGTTGGCTGTGGGTTGTCATATTTGGCTTTTATTATTTTGAGATATGTTCTTTCTATGCCTACTTTGTTGAGGGTTTTTATTATAAAGAGTTGCTAAATGTATTTTTATATTTTTTATTTTAGCATATTACAAGGGTACAAATGTTTAGGTTGCATATATTGCCTTTGTCCCACCTGAGTCAGGTCTTCAAGCATGTCCAACACCCAGACAGTGTGCACTGCACCTGTTAGGTGTGAATATATCCATCCCCTCCTCACCCCCCCACCTGCCCGACACCTGATGAACGTTACTACTAAATGTGCAGATAAATTTCGGTCAGTTAATAACAATTTGATGGTGAGCACATGTGGTGCTTGTTTTTCCATTCTTGAGATACTTCACTTAGTAGAATGGGCTCCAGTTCTATCCAGGATAATATATGAAGTGTTAGATCACCATTGTTTTTTGTGGCTGACTAGAAATCCATGGTATACATACACCACATTTTATTAATCCACTCATGTATTGATGGGCACTTGGGTTATTTCCACATCTTTGCAATTGTGAATTGTGCTGCTATGAACATTCTAGTGCAAATGTCTTTTGTTCCTTTGGGTAGATTCCCAGTAATGGGATTTTTGGATCAAATGGTAGTCCTACTTGTATCTCTTTGAGGTATCTCCATATTACTTTCCACAGACATTGTACTAGTTTGCAGCCCCACCAGCAGTGTATGAGTGTTCCTATCTCTCCACATCCATGTCAGCATTTATTGTTTTGGGACTTTTTGATAAAGGCCATTCTCACTGGAGTTAAATGATATCTCATTGTGGTTCTGATTTGCATTTCCCTGATGATTAGGGATGTTGAGCATTTTTTCATATGTTTGTTGGCCATTAGTCTATCTTCTTTTCAAAAGTTTCTGTTCATGTCCTTTGCCCACTTTTTGATAGGGTTGTTTGATCTTTTCTTGCTGATTTTACTGAGTTCTATATAGATTCTAGTTATCAACGCTTTATCAGATGTGTAACGTGAGTATTTTCTCCCATTCTGTAGGTTGTTTGCTCTCATGATAGTGAGAGCTGTGCAGAAGCTGTGCACATCTTCGGCTGTGCAGAACCTTTTTAATTTGATCAGGTCCCATTTATTTATTTTTATTGTTGCTGTGATGGCCCTTGTGGTCTTCTTCATAAATTATTATTTGCCTAGGCCAATGTCTATAACAGTTTTTACAACATTTTTTTCTAGAATTTTTATAGTTTCATGCCTTAGGTTTAAGTCTGTTATCCACTTTGAGTTAATTTTTGTGAGAGGTGAAATGTGCAGATCCTGTTGCAGTCTTCTACATGTGGCTATCCAATTTCCCCAGTACCATTTATTGAATAAGGATTCTTTTCTAAACATTGACAAAAAATCCAAAAAAGCAATCAATAAATAATCCTAATAATTTCTAATAGCTACAAGAAAACAAAAACAAACAAAAACTTAGAAATAAATTCAACCAAGAAAGTTAAAGACCTGCATACTGAAACTATAAAACATTGATAAAAAATTGAATAAGATAGAAATAAATGGAAAAATAGCTGTGTTCATGGATTGGAAGAATTAATGTTATGAAAATGTCCGTACTACTCAAAGGGATCTACAGACTCAATGCAATCCCTACCACAATTTTAATGCTATTTTTCACAGACATAGAAAAACAATACTAAAATTCACATGGATCACAAAAGATCCCAAATAGCTGAAGCAATCTCGAATAAATAGGACAAAAATGGAGACATCACATTACCTGACTTCAAAATATACTATAAAACCATAGTAATCAAAACAATATAAACTAGTATAAAAAGAGACACATAAACTAATGGAACAGAATAGATAACCTAGAAATAAACTCACTCATTTACGGCCAACTGATATTTTCAAAAAAGGTACCATGAACATACATTGGGGAAAGGATACCCTCTTCAATAAATGATGCTGAGAAAACTACATATTCATATGTAGAAGAATGAAACTAGACCCCTGTCTCTCACCATATACAAAAATTAACTCGAAATGGATTAGAGACTTAAGCATAAACCCTGAATCTGCACAATGAATATGAAAAAAGACAGGGAAAAGCTTCATGACTTTGATTTGAGCAAAGATTTTAAGAGTAAGATCTCAAAAGCATAGGCAACAAAAGCAAAAATAGACAAATGAGATTATATCATAGTAAAAAGCTCCTGCACAGCAAAGGAAACAACAAAGTGAAGAGACAACCTGTATAATGTGAGAAAATATTTTCAAACTATTTCTCTGAAAAGGGATTAATGTCCATAATATATAAGGAACTCAAGCAACTCAACAGGGGAAAAAACAAATAATCCAATTATAAATGTGCAAATGATCTGAATACACATTTCTCACAAGAAGACATACAAATGGCCAAAAAGTATAATAAAAAAATTCTCAACACCACTAATTATCAGGGAAATGCAAATCAATACCACAATGAGATATTATCACCACACCCTAGTTAGAATGGCTATCATCAAAATGAGAAAAATAATAAATGCTGGCAAGGATGTAAAGAAAAGGGAACTCTTAAGGACTGTTGATAGGAATGTAAATTAGTATAGCCATTGTAGAAAACAATAGAGACGTTTCTCAAAAACCTGAAAATAGAACTACCATATGTTCTAGCAATAAGACTATTGAATATATATACAAAAGAAAGTAAACCAGTAAGTCAAAGAAATATCTGCACTCCCATGTTCATTGCGGTATTATTTATAGTAGTAAAGATATGAAATCAACCTAAATGTCAAACAACAGATAAATAAAGAAAATATATACATATATATATACACACACACACATATATACACACATACACACACATACACACACACAATGTAATCATATTCAGCCATAAAAAAGAGTGAAATTCTGTCATTCATGGAAACAATAAGCCTGGAGGTCTTTATGTTAAATGAAACAAACCAGACACAGAAAGTCAAATACCACATATTCTCATTCATATGTGGAAGCTGAAAAAGTTGAACTCATAGAAGTAGAGAGTAAAATAGTGGTTACTAATGGCTAGGAAGCATACAGGGAAGGAGATATAAGGAGAGGTTGATTAAGGGATACAAAATTACAGGTAGACAGAAGGAATAAGTTCTAGTGTTCTTTAGCTCTGCAGGGTAACTATAGTTAACAATAATTCCCTGTATATTTTTTAATAGCTAGAAGAGTTGATTTTGAATATTTCCAACACAAAGAAATGATAAATGTTTGAAGTGATGAATATGCTAATTATCCTGATTTGATCATTATACATTGTATACATGTATTGAAATATCACTCCGTACCCTATAAATATGTACAATTATGTCAATTAAAAATAATAATTTTAAAGAAAGCAAAAAAGTCAAATAATAAAGATACGAAAAATATATACCACCTAAATACTAAACGAAGAATAATTGTTAGCAGTATTCATATTAGATAAAATAGAATTTAGGTAGAAGGCATTAATAGAGATAAATATTAATATTAGCATTGTGTAATAAAATAAATTATTAGATAAGGATATTCTAAAATAATAAATGTACTGGCCTATAATCACAAATGTTAGATGAAGCAAAACATGTGAGACTTATATAGAGATATTAATAAACCTACTAATCATAGCAGGGAATTTTTATTAAACTCTTTCAGGAAATTGAGATCATGTAGATCAAAAATTTTAACAGAGATATAAACAATTTGAAAAACAAAATGAATTTGCTGCATTACTGTTACTACAACCAACTAGTAGAGATTATAAATTATTTTCAAGAATACATTACGCTATTATAAATATTAGTTATATGTTAGGCTAATCCTAAACCTAACACATTTCAAAGAATTAATATCATATAGTTGTTCTCTGACAACAGAAAAGGTAGAAATCAAAACATCCACTACATTTTGTACTTTGTGTGTGTGTGAGAGGGAATATGGATGTTAAGCTATGATTTCTGAAAGCTGAAGAAATTAATCTGATCTAATGCTGCAAGAAAGGCAATAGAAACAATAAATTGTCCTGCCAAGGGAAAATAAAACATTTTCTAAAATAAACTAAGATTTAGGTTGCAAATGCCTTTGTGGTTTGCAGTATCAACACTGGGGAGTCACAGTGAAAAATGGTATAAAGTACTTTATCCCTGGTTGAAACTATTGCCGAGTGTTCTCTCAGAGTTAAAGAATATGAATGAGAAAGAAAGAAAAAGAAAAAGAAACTACCGCTCAGTAGAGATATTCAAAGAGGGAGGAGATAGACAGTTTTCACTATTGGTTACATTAGTCTTTCTATAGAATGATTAAGAAATTAGAACCTTGTTTGAACTGTAGATTAAAAATCCTAGTAGGATTTTTATTCTCCTTGTTATTGAGATTGTCTTTTATCTTTTTCTCTTCCTTTAAAAATGGTTTTGCTTTTATAGCACTGGAGAATCCTTCTGATTATATAGCATAGGAATAACCTTGAAATCCCATAGCGTAAATGTTCTCTCTGTATTAGAAGAAAATATAAAATACCAGAAGAAATTGAGCATCATGAAAAAATTGAGAAAAGAAATAAGGAAACATTAAGAGGAAATCTGATTTTCTCTTTGATAGAAGAAAAAGAAAGTTTGTGTATCTTCACTCTCTAACAAATCGCAGAGAAGGCACATTAAGAGGATTTTTATCCTTAGCATAGAAAAAAAAAAATCCTGAATATTTGAAAAGCAGAAATCTTCCCACTGCTAATTGTGTATAGTGCCACTTTCTTAGAAGTGACAACATTCTTACATGCAGAGAAGACAAGAAACTGGTTTTCTGACTGAGAATAGTAGAGCTTATTTTCTGTTCTCTTCACTGAACAAACTATACTTTTAACATCAACTCCCCACAGAGATAGTTAATACATGACAACCTTTCTTGGTCAAGCATGCCTTATTTAAACACAAGTTTCTCTGGAGAGTTTATATGGTTTGGCATGGAAATAAATTAGCTAGTGACAGCTCTGTTCCATTTTATTCGAATAGCATTGAGAAATGAAAGTAGCATATATCCTGCTATAAATTCAACAGTTAATTCCTTTTAAAAAAAGTAATTTTAGTAAGCTTCCATTGAAAATGTAATGAAGAGAGATATGAATGAAATTATGAATGACTGAAAAATAATAATCAAAAAAATTATATACCTATGGGGTAAATTAAATACTTCTTGGGATAAATTAGATAACACCATAACTCTTAGGCCCAAGACTGCAGTTTCAGACCTCATTGAAATAATACAAGATGCTATGTATTAGTCTAAGAATTAAAAAGTTTATTTCCTCTGTTTCATTATCAGAAGCAATTAAGGACTGATATAGCTTAATCATTTGAAAAGTATGACATCATAGAATTCTAGGATTCTATGATTCTAGGATTCTAGGATAATTAAATTATAATGTTATCTTAACTGCTCTAAGAAGAACCTCTAATTCATTTAGGGGAGTATTTTCTAAATGAACTCTATCGTTAGCAATAAAAATATTTTTGTGGCCAAATAAATCTGGAACGTGCTACATATTCTACTGTGCTTACAGATTTGCAATGCACAGCATCATATTAATGATACTAAGAAATCCTGTGAAATAAAGAAACTACCTAAACCAGCACAAACTTGTTTGAAGTGACACAAACATCTTTTCTTCTTTCCATTTTTCTTTTTTTCTTTCTTTCATTTGTTCTCTCTCTCTCTCTTTCTCTCTTTCTCTCCACACACACACACACACACACACACACAAACACACATAACACACAATCCTCCTTCCTTTCAGGAGGCAGAGGAGAAAGGGTGAGTTCTTATAGAGCTAGTGTTTTCAAAATCCAGTTCAAAAAGTAGATTTAGGGAATTGAGATTTTTGCCCAGACAGGCATTGAATTAGTTACTTGAATATATGTCACTCAGGAAGATTAATTTTTCTCATGACACGTGTAAATATATCTTTTGAATTAAAAAACAAATCTCTCTTTTACAAATTTCACTTTCTTAATTAATTATTTTTACTTAAAAAAACCCTTATTCCTGTGACTTATATAGTTCAAACTTTCACTTGTAGATGAGGAAATGAGTTCCCATTCTATGTAACTAGTTTTTATATGGTTTTTAGATATTCTAATGTCTCCATCTTCTGGATTATGTGTTTAAAGTTTTCTTTAGCTACTTCTATGAAAAATTATCATAATTCATTAACAGATGATAAACCTTTGAACATATGCTATTATTATGAAAAAGCAATATATATCATTTTACTTCAAGAATGTTTGTAAATTTTGATTATTACAGGCAGCACCTGATTTATCCCATGTAAATCTGTGAAAATTATTCTTAATATTTTTATGTAACCATATTTCACAAGTCAGTGGAAGATGGAATAGAAAAATACAATGTCAAGAAAAAAAATATGGAAAATCTCAAAGAAGTAACATGAAAAACAAGAAACAGGGCATATTTTGCTCATTTCAATAGTTTTTGACAAGTGACTTGACTCACGTGGGCTTTTGGCCCCAAACTAGAATTGATTAACAGATAAGTTTGACTCTACTAAGGATTAGCTCCCAGTGGATCTAGATTGGATTGTGTTGTGTCCCCAAGAGGCAAAGAGTGCTATATTTCTCAGATGTAATCTATATAGGGCTCCCTGAAACTTACTCTTCTATTCCTCAGGCATTTAAAGGTTACTAACATTGAAGATTGGGTCTATTGAGGGCCATAGGAAGGCTGAACTTTCAATTAGTAAAACTCAGAAGCACTTTGCTAATGAGATACGATCTAGGAGATACTACATGTCACTTGTTTGATATACTATTATTATACTATTTGACAGTAAAGTATCATTTAAAACTAAGTTTCGACTGCCTACCAAAATACCAAGATATCAATTAGCAGACATTTATTAAGATCTTATTTTATGCCTGGTAAAATCTTAAACATGTTGAGTCAATAGAAAAGTATAAATAAATATTTATAAATTTCAATTGCTTTTGTGACATCCATCACCCTCCTAAAAAAATAAAATAATAGAATGAACTATTGGATGCTTTATTGTAATTATGTTAAGATTATCAATTAATTTTACAACCATCTTTAAATATTGACTTTTCTCATTCAGGATTATAGTATCTCTCTTCACTCATTCATTCTTCTCCAATGTCCCTTACGTATTGCTTGTAGCTTTTTGTTTATTTATTTACTTTGCACATTTTTGTTCAGTTTACTTTTAGTACATACTTATTTCTATTGTGAATAAAATCTATATTTTATAATTTTTTAAAGTTGGATTTAAAGGATCGTATTTCCAGACGTGATGCATTCTCAAACTGGGCTGCACATTAAAACTTGAACTGGGGCCCATCTAAATGCCTCTCCTGCAAATTATTTGTTGCTCCATGACTAAATTTATAGTTAGTCTTTACTCTCGATTAGACATGATCTAAATTCTCCATTAATGTTCTGTTTTTTTAGTAAACAAATTTGTATCTATAAATATAAGCCAGCACAGAGCACTAATTTATTCTTTAGTTTCTAAGAAAAAAAAAAAAAAAACCCAGAAAAATACCCTCCAATAACCTCCATAAAATTGGACAATGAATTTTGTGTTGTCAATACCAGCCACATGGGTAATAAAAGCAAATATTTGCTCATTTTGATATAAGTTCTCTTCTCACTTTCCATGTGGAAATAGAACACGTTTTGTTCCCTTCCTTTTACTTCTCCTGTTTTTGAGAAGCACATTTTAGTCTTGTCTAATGCAGGAATATCTGGATGTTTAGAAGAAAAATATTGCTGTAATATCTGGATGTTCTTATTATTCTGATATGCTCATGTTTCATTCTCCCAGAATGAGGAAAATATCATTCAGTTTTTTATGATTCCATAATAAATGTGAACTCAGACACAGAGCAGTTAAAACCTCCGGGAGAGGGCAATGAACGCTGGTATTTTTTATGTTCCTCAGGTGACACTAACATGCAGTCAGAGTCAGAGCAACCATTGTAGAATTACTAACCAGTTCTTTGTAAAATATCTTAGAAGTTTTTTTTTTACTATAATATTATTTTGAAGTTTTCAAAAGTGATTGATTTAATTCTCATGCCCCTATCTTGCAACACCCCTGAGAGAAAATGATACTAAGCAGTCACTGTGACCAATACAAGCACTCCTTCCTATGAGTTAACACATTTTCCATTCATCCTCTTTTTCCTCAGAGCCTCATTTTCCAATTGCCTGACACAAAATAGCAAATCAACATAGCTATTGTATTACTTTGCTGTATGTTTTTATTTTTTAAAGATATATATTTATTTTTTAAAGATATATAAATATATATATTTTACACATATTCAGATATACATTTTTTATTTAATTACTTCTGTAACAAGAAACAGACTTATATGATGATTTATTAGGGTAAAGAACATAGTATTCATAAGGAAGAATAAAGTTAATTGGTCCATGGATAAGTTATTCCCCATAGCACTGTGCTCCTAAGCACACAATTTTAACATACTGACATTAATGACTTATGATTCTGTATCACATATAGAACATCTTTGCACAAAACACCTTATAAAGGGAGATAGGGCTATTGCTACAGGAATGGAATGAAGTTGAAAAGTATTTTGATTTGAACTTCTGACACAAGATCTTCTAGTTTCTCTAACTCTTCTTGGGAAAATTATTGGGAAAAACACATTAAACATGCATGGCAGAGCAAATTTTCAACTTGCTGCAGAGCTGAGCTTCTGCAGATTATTATAGCTGTATAAGGGAAATCAGGAAATCTTCAAGGGATTCCTTCCAATCTCAGGACATCAGGCAGTTAATACTCTCTTGAATCTGAAGAAGAGTGCTAAAATGTCAGCACTGAAGTAAAACAAACATTTGTTTTCTTCAACAAACACTTGCCAAGTAACATCTCTGTCTCAGTGACTATAGATGATATTAGATTTAGTTTCAGACAGCTAAGTCTATGATTTGTTTCCTCAGAGTGCTTATATTTTAATGCATAAAACAGACAAATTATGGCAATATGGCATTTAAGGGCCATATTAAGGGTTATGCACCAAGGGCTATGAATACACAGCGTAGAAAACCTCTCACTACTTGAAGAAGTTGTCACAGAGATTAATTTGCCAATTAAATAGCCATTAAATTATTTAAGTCTTATTCTTGATCTTCCTTGCTATAGCATGCCTACTTGTTGATCATTCATTTCTATCTCTTAGCAATTTCAGCAGCTCTTAAAATCTTTATGGATATAGACCTCGTAATGATTCAATCCTTGGCTTGTTCCCTATACTCTCCCAGTTTCCCTGCTTGTCTCAGACCACTGTCTCTGACTTCTTGCATATTTTCCTCCTCAGTCCATTCCTTAAATATAGGCACTCCCCAGACTTCTATACTTGGATTTCGTTTCTTTTTTCTTTTTTTTTTCATCTACTCACCTTGTTTCTCAGGTGTTGGATTTGTTTTTGGTCTGTTTTCTTCCTTGATGAAAAAATCCCTTGGATTTTTATGCCCTCTACTCTGCCAAATATTTCACTCTACATCTTTATTCAGATACCATATGATCTTAAATCCAACTCAGGATATGTTTTACAAGACTAAAAGATTCTTTTGATGGAAGGACACAACACAATGCCACTCAGATACATAAAAGATACAATTTTTTTGTTACAGCTCAGAAAGTGAGAAGCTTTCAGGCTGGGCAACACAGGGGATTACACCTGGGGACAGGGTAACAGTAAGCTGGAGCTACAGGGACAATTTCTGCATGGCAAGCAGGGTGGTGTTAGATATGTTTAGTAGACTTCCTAAAGATTGGCTAATTTCTTGGGTTCAAGGTGTAACGGCTGTGCCTCGTTGTCTGGTGATTGTCATTGGGTCAATTAAGGCAAGCACATAGTAACCTGGAGTTGGAGAGTGATAAGAGAAGTAGTTTGGCTGTAGACTTGAGAAGTCTAAACTTCCTAAGAAGGGGAACTGACCAACCTCTAGTCAAGACCTCCAAACTGGGTCAAGATAGCATTTCAAATAAAGCTATCTGTAGGATAGTCACATGCAGTCTTTTCTTTCCACTCTCACTACTACATTTCAAACAAAGGTTGTCTCTCTACTGAGATTTTTAAAAAACATTATTCTAACAAACTCTTAGGCTCCATCTTCTCTACCACCAGTACTGCCCACATGTTATGAAACTCATAATATTAATGTACAAATGATACCATGTAAACTTAAATCCAAATTCCAAAGCTTAGTTTCTGAGGGCACTAGGATATACTCTAGTTAAACACCTTCCAATCTGTCTTTCCCTTCTATCATCATCAGAGCTCTAGTTGCAGAAGATTCTCCCTTTCTTTACTATCAGATTCATGATTATACCCTGTCTTTGCATGGATTACCTCTCTGCAGCATACTGTCTTCTCATGTAACAAGATTCTCACTCTTCCTCTAAATCTTGGCAGAATTCTGACCAGGTGCAATGGCTAATGCCTATAATCATAGCGCTCTGGGAGGCTGAGGCAGGAGGATCGCTTGAGATCAGGAGTTCAAGACCAGCCGGAGCAAGAGTGAGACCCCATCTCTACTAAAAAATAGAAAAAAAATTAGCCAGATGACTAAAAATAGAAAAAATTGGCTGGGCATGGTGGCACACACCTGTAGACCCAGCTACTTGGGAGGCTGAGGCAGGAGGCTCCTTGAGCTCAGGAGTTTGAGGCTGCTGTAAGCTAGGCTGATGCCATGGAACTCTAGCCTGGGCAATAGAGCAAAACTCTGTCTCAAAAAAAAAAAAAATTAGAAAAAAATCCCAGCAGAATTCTATCTTTGCTGAAAACCTTCCTTAGATTCTCTCAGTCAAAAGAAATCTCTTCATTTTGGTTTTCCCTGGCAACTTATTTGAACTTCTAATATAGCATTCACTTACTTATTGATACAATCAATAAATATAGGCAATGATGATGTATTAATAAAGAAAACAGATGAGTTATAGCTTCATAGCTCAAAAAACAGTCTTAAAACAAGTGCGAATGACATTTCTAAAATCATGGCTTGTCCATTTGTGTTGCTATGAAAGAATCCCTGAGGCTGCATAATTTATTTTAAAAAATGATTTATTTGGCTCACAGTTTTGAAGGCTATACAAGAAGCATGATGCTAACATCTGCATCTGATGAGAGCATCAAATGGCTTCCACTCATAGCAGAAGGGTAAGAGGAGCTGGTGTGTACGGAGTTCACATGGTTGGAGAGTGAGCAAGAAAACAAGCAGGGAGATACCAAGCTCTTTTCAACAACCAGGTCTTAAGAAAACTAATAAAGCAAGAATTCACTCATCCCTCCTCAGGGAGGGCATTAATCTTTTCATGAGAGATCCATCACCATGACCAAAACATCTTTCAGTAGACCCTACCTCCAATATTGGGGATCAAATTTCCCCATGAGGTTTGGGGGGAAAAACATCCAAATCATAGCATGGTTTGGCATTAGCTAGAAGTTAATGGCCTACGTTCTTGTCTTTGTACTTTGTTTTCTTTTTCACTATATGATTTTACCCACTCTAAATCTTATTTACTGTATTTGTATAGAGGGGCTAAGAATACATTTGTTAAATGAGCCTAACTTATAAAGTTTTCCTAAGAAATATAAACAGAATGCAAATGCATTATATTCATCTCTGTCCACACAGTAGAAATGCAATACATTTATCATATTGGAAGGATAGTAAATAATTTAGATACCATAACAGGCTAAGGATAGGTTAATTTTACTATTTTCCATGTGTGTCTTTAAATATTTTAATATATCTCTAAAAAATCACACACTCACAGCTTTACCAATCTGGATTGTGCTTTAGTGGCATCTGACTTTAACATACAGATACCCATTAGTTTCCGAAACTGTATCAATCACAGCATACTTGAAATGACAAGAGAAAACTTAAGGCAACCAATGACATACAAGTTGAATGGCAAATAAAAGTACAGTAATTATTATTCTCAGTCACTAATTCTACCTTCAGAAACATCATGAGTTAATGATGCCTGCCAAACACTAGGAATGCATTGGTAAATGATTGCCCTTTCCTTATGTAACTCACATAAAATTTTGCATAAAACTAAAGATCCCCTCATCAGAACACATTCACAAATATTAACAGTTTTCATCCTGACAAACAGTTTTCTTGGAGGAGGTGTTTAACCAACAAATGCATTATTTATTCTGTGCCAGATATTATTCTAGATATTTGGAATATAAAAGTAAGTGAAACACACAACTATCCCATGGAGGGGCTTATATTTTATTGAAATTATCCACCATATTCTATACAAGGAGAAAGAGGCTAAGGGAGATTTAATTATTTGCTAATATCCAAATGCTTAGGAAATGGCAAAATCAAGACTAAAACCTATTTTTTTTATTCAGAACTCCATGTTTTTCTACTGTTGTACAATTTTCTCTTCTGCCCCTAAAATTTAAACTTTTAGTGATCAGAAGACTAGTGTGCAATATTCAAAAACAGGAGAGTTGAGAACATATCCTTAGTCCCTTTTGAAGAAAAGGGTTTGCGTAAAGATAAACAGCTTAGTTAAGTTCTCAGAGCTCTTAAGTGGCAAAGATCAAATTCAAAGCCAAGTCATCATGACTTTAAGCACTATGTTCATTCCACCACTTCACGATGCCTCTCCTCATCTCATAGTTTTAAGTGTAGTATAGCAGCAATAATTAACAGTGGAATTCACTGTAAATAAAGAAATCTATATCAGATGAAATTTAAAGCAACTCAAAGAAATCCCAGTAAAAGCATCTTTCATTTTTCCAAGTACGTTATAAGAAAGCAGAGGCAATATTGCCATGTAATGAGCTATAATATTGTTCTCTGCTGGAGTCACCACATTATTTTTAGTTCTACTACTTAGAGCCACAGAGTATAAATCTAATCTCTCTTTCGTATAACAGGCCTTCAAATTTTGGAGGTAAGTAACATATTGCTGGCAATCCTCTTTTCTTGATTGTAACTGTCTCCTGTTCCTTTAATTGCTTTTCATTTTTATCACCCTTTCTCTTTTTTTCTGAATGCATTAAAGTCAATCAATATCCTTCAATGTGTGGTGCATGGGACTGAATCTAATATTACAGTTATGGTCAGACTTAAGAAAAATAAAACAAATCTATGTAGGCCTCATTTTAGATACCATATATCCATTAGAAAAGTTTAAATTTATATTTGCCATATAGCAGCCACATCACTCTATGGATTTACAATGCATTAAATTTATCCAAAACTCTAAGCCTTTTTCATATTAATTCTGTTCAGTAGTTTTAAAAAGAAGTATCATATGTACAAAATGATTCACAAACTCTATGGTAAGACTACAAAGGATGACAGTGTTTTCTATATACACATTTTTAAAACAGTGTATTTTTTATAGTTGCTATTATATTTTTACCCTAGGATTTTAATTATAATTTTCTCAAATTTCAAATTTTTAAAAACTCATTTGTCGGGTGTCGGGCAGGTGGGAGGGGGGAGGAGGGGATGGGTATATACAAACATAATGAGTGAGAAGTGCAACGTTTGGGGGATGGTCATGCTTGAGGCTCTGCCTCGAGGGGGGAGAGGGGCATGGGCAATACACGTAACCGTAATATTTGTACCCCCATAATATGCTGAATTAAAATAAAATAAAATAAAATAAAAATAGCCCTGGAGTTTTTAAAGCATAATTCATGTATGAGAATAAATGGTAAATGCCAAAAAAAATTTAAAAATTAAAAAAATAAATAAAAACGCACATGCAACTTTGCATTATCATTCATATGAATTCACAATTTATAACCCATCTGTTCTAAAAAATCCATTAAAATTTATGGCATGAACAGAGACTAAATATAGATAAAATGACTAAATACTACATATTGATTCAATGGATAAATTTATATTACAGAATAAATTATTCATTTCATGCTTTCTGGCAAAATCATATCTTCCTATCATATTTTTTCAAATACACTATTAAAATCAAACATACCACATAATATATTCATTCTGGCATCCAACATTGCTCAAGTCTTTCTCAATTTTGTACATATTTCTCTGTCAAAATGTTTTAATAATAGCACTTTAACAATAAAGAAATGAAAAAATGTTAAGTCAAGTTTTGTTACCATCAGAATTTCAGATCAAAAGACATAGATTTTATTTGCCCACTATCAATCACATTATTTGTGATTTAATATATAGATAAAAGAGAGCAAGAAAGTGAGAGAGAGAGATTAAGTGTCCTGTGATTAAATTCCTAGATAATGCCTAATTCTTTATTTGAAACACCAGATGTTCTCAAAGTCTGGAAATTCAATTAAGTATTGTCCTTGTTATACTTCCTTTTGATTTTAACACTGCTATCCAACATCTTTTGCCTTCTAAGTATTTCTCAAAGAAATATCCTCAGCTCTGTTCTTTTGTGCTTTGGTTTCGTTTTAACAAAAATTGTATTCTCATCATTCAAATCATGTGATTGGCTGTCAAGTCCATATCAACCATTATGAACCCTCCCTTGAATTCTGTTCCTCCACTTCCTACTGCCTTAAGAACCATTCCACTCTTTAATTATCCATTAAACATTTTTTTCAGTTTGTGTTCCTTTCATTTCTTTTCAATTTGCTTATTTTAACATTTCAAGCTGTGTAATTCTCCTTAAATGAAATTTTTCTTATAAATACTTTAAGGTTGTTCCATTATTTTCAGTTTTACGACAATGATATTTTCCCTTTTATTCATAGCTGTTGAGTATGCATCATAGTGATTCATAGTTCATAGAGTTTATATTTTATTATAATTTTCATGATTACTATTATTTTCTGTGAAGTTAGTTAATATTATTTTATTTGTGAAGGTCTAATTTTCCCTGAGTTGAGGATGTATTTCAATAAACAGCTGTGTATTTGTTAATATCAGAAACCTAAGATTTTCCAGTTCCAGGACCAACTTTCATAATTGTTCAGCCTGAAATTTTCCTACACAAAAATAATGCATTAGGATGCTTCTTCCATGCAGCATGCCAGCTTAGGGATTCAATTTCTCATCAGTGACTTTTTTTAACCTCCCACAGATAGGGCACTACACAAGCTTTATTTCAAAACTCCTGAGTTTGGAGACAATTTTTTAGGTTGCTTTCTAAAGATGGTACAACCATTTGATGCCTCTAGCTTCATGAAGAAGATCAGTTCAAGCTCTTCATATAGCCCATAACTTGAGGAAATACCTTGTCCATAAAGGACATACATATTTTGATATGAAAGTATTTAAAACTGTAGAACCACTTCCAGTTTATCCAGTCTAGTTTTTAGGTGGCATCTTGTTTCTCACACCTCTTGTTTTCCTTTTCTATTCTTTGAATTTTATTTGCATACTCTTAATATTATATTTGATCAAGTGACCACGGTACATGTCACTAGTGTGAAGGTAATTCTTCCATCCACTGTGAGTTAGAGCTTCTTAACAGATCTGTCAAACTTACTTTCTGCCTTCCAATACAGCATACTTTCTGATGCCAAATGCCTACTCTTAATGCCATTTTCTTATCACTTCTAAAGTTCAAAAAATCTTCAATTATTTCTCATTGCCTTAGAACACAATTTAAACTCCTTAACTTGGCAAGCAAGTCCTCCTAATAGCCATACTAAATTTAGCTTTTAAATACTCTATCAAATGAATCTCTTTAGATCAGATTATAGCAAACTGAACATGTGCCAACAGGGTACATGTTCCAGAGTTTTCTGCCTTTGTTAATAAAAATAATAGCTAATGTGCGTTAAGCTAAACTTACACTTTGTCAGGTTACATGCTGTGTGTGATGTATAGCATATCGAAGTTTAAATTTTCCCTCTGAAGTTTCGATAATTGAGTCTGCTGAAATAAACTGACAATAGAGTGATGGGAAAAATCATTTTAATTCCATGCATGTAAATGGAAGCTTCACAGAAGAATATGAAACTCAAAGGAGGGGCCGATGGTTGAAGTTTTCATAACATAAAGATATAGGGGTTTGAGGCTTTGTAGGGAAGTAGTGAGAAGTTGTGAGTAAGAAAGACAAGAAAATGCATGGTGAACAAAGGTTGTCTTATTAAGCAGATAAAGTCTCTCAGGAAATAAAAGCTGTTTCAGAGTAGGGTACAGAAGAAGAGGTGATAACCTATCTGGGTGTGGTGATGACTTTTAATCTCCTATCCAGTGATTAATCTTCTCTGGTTGTTTAATGAGATTGCTAAAGAGGGAGTTTTAAGACAATTGCACTCCTTTTAGAAGAACTTCCCTAAGTCAGATAAGGAAACAGCAAAAAGACCTCCTCCCTGCACTTGTGGCAGGCGTGGTAGAAGCAAGGTAAAGTCAGAGAGACCTTGATTCTCCAGCAGCTTCTAAGAATTTCAGATTTCCTTTAATTCAAAGTGCTCAGCATGCCAAAGCACCATATTTTGGGGTATTGTTTTCTGAGCCCCAACATTTAGTATATTTTTAAATTTTTCTCTTATAGACAATTATGTAGATGAGAAAATTTATGCTTGGAGAGATTAAATTTGGCCATGATTACATAGATTCAGTGGAACTCAGATATTTCTTAGCCCAGATTTCTCCCCTTTTACAGGGTAAGCTAAGCTGATAACTTTTAGGTAGAGAGTTGATTTATGTTTAGTTTTCATAAAATTAACAGTTGAAAAAGTAGATTCACATATGCAAGGTTTTCCAAACATGCTTAGATTTTTTTCAATAACTGAACTAAATATCAATTTTTTAATTTAAATTAAAATTAAATAAAATTAAAAATTAATTTCCTCTATCACACTAGCCACATTTGAAATATCAAAAGCCCATGGATCTAGTGACTACACTATTAGACAATATAGTTCTGAAACTCTGACTGACAATGGGAGTTGTGCTGTGTATAGCACACTTGAATACTCAATTATCCCTAAATATAAAGCCCCTTCGCTTAAGTTCACAATCTAGAAGTTGACCAGAACTTAGAAGTTGGTCACAACTTTGATTTAAGGTTGTTTCAGAAATTTAGCTTTATTCTGGTTAGCCATTCAGCCATGTGCCCAGCTAATGGTGAACATGTCTATTACTACATAAAAACAGATAATAGATAGTAAAGGACAGTTAGCAATTACTGCCACAGTGTACCCTTTGAGCCACCCAAGTCAATGTATACCACCTCCCAAGCAGGATTATGACCTGTTACTGCATTTAGCTCAAAGTTGAGGTCTCAGCAATGTGTTGTCCTTTCAAAAGACTAAATGGCTGTTCATAGTCCATCTACCTACAAGCTAAACCTTTGCAAGGCAACTTATTTTCCCTCTTCACAGCCAGTATAGAGTGATGGAATAGGAATAGGATAACTGCTTCAAAAAACTACCATTCTGAAGAAATAAATGGGATATATGAAGCAATGAAGCAATCATTTGTTTATTGTAATTACTCAATCCTAAAGACTGTTCTCTAGGATTCCAAGCCCTTTACAATGGAGTAAATTTCTAACATAGTCCATCTGCCAACTATAGCATTGGAGGGAAAATTTCCCATTTGCATTGGGAAGGTTCACTGAAAAATCAACTCACAAAAACCAGATTAATAAGAGAAAAGGCATACAAATTTATTAACATGTACATGGGGGAAAATCAGAGTGATTATCACAACACTTCAATAAGGTACAGAAGCTTATATACCATTCTAAGGTTACAGAAAGAATGGGAGCTCAGAGCATTGCCGAAAACACATTACAGTGGTAAATCAGGTTATGGTGGCAAGGCAGGTTATATGGGAGGAAGAAAAGAGACTTGGCTAGCAAATGTGATCTTGTTACATAGATGAAACCTCATAGGTAACAGCCCTCAGAGAGAGTAGACAGTAAATGTTTCTTTCAGACCTTTAAGTGCCAGACTCCTAGTTAATCTTCCCTAGCTTTGAACAAGGGAAAGCTCAGCTGCATCAGTTCAAATTCTCTACCAATGCAAATCTCTCTCACAAAGGACAGTTTTTCAGGACTACTTCTGTTTTCTGGCTCACTGAACATTCTTCTCAAAATATATCAAAAAATATATTTTAGGGGAAAATATTTTGATTTCTTTACAACCCTTGGTTTTGGTCTGTTGGAGAAACTCCCTAGCCCAATATTCTTCTCTGTGGCCCCTGGCTTATCTCTCTCTCTCTGTGGTTCTTCTTTTTCTATTTCATGGGCCTCATCTGAAGTGGTCATTGGAAGTTATGCCCTTGTAGTTTTAGAACTACTAATATATTTACAGGTGCAGGTTTGAATTGCAGTATTAGAACTTAGGATTTGAGAAACTATTTAAGTTGATAGAGCTGGCTTGTCATTTATTTGGAAATATTATACCCTCAAAATTTAGGTGGTTTCAGTTCTGCTTGTTTTCAGTCAGTTTCCTTCCAAAACAACCACAGATGAGATTATTATCTCATCTAGACATAAACTTTATTTCTGAAAATTTTGTTATTTTATTTTCTGGTTCCTCTATTATGACTAATCCCTCTCAGGGAGCATATGTTAAGTTGTGGGGGTAAAGGTTAGTCATAATACATTCAGATGGGAAGGCAGCAATTTGAACCACATCTTTCATTCTGGGCTACTTCTCAGTGCTTCCCCCAGATACTTGAGAAATGTTTGCAAGTATTGACTCCTTCTAAGGTTGTTTCTGCAAAGCTATTGCTTGTATCTGCCTTCATTTGGGGGAATAGAAGTAGATGCATCTTTTAATGCTGGAAGATAATATATATTACCTGAGTATTTATTTATTTATTTATTTTTCTGAGACAGAGTCTTGCTCTGTCTCCCTGAGTAGAGTGCAGTGGCATCCTCGTAGCTCACTGCAACCTCCTACTCCTCGGCTCAAGTGATTCTCTTACCTCAGCCTCCTGAGTAGCTGGGACTACAGACATATGCCATGACACATGGCTAATTTTTCTACTTTTTAACAAAGATAGGGTCTCACTCTTGCTCAGGCTGGTCTCAAACTCCTGAGCTCAAACAATCCTCTCACTTTGGCTAGTACTCCCAGAGTGCTAGGATTATAGGTGTAAGCCACTGCACCTGGCCTTACCTGAGTATTATTAAACTTTTATTATAGTCTGAAATCAGAGATATCATACCTTAATGAACTATATTCCCTTTCATTTCCATTTGCTGAAGATAGCAAGAAAGAGCTAATATATAAAAATGTTTGGGGTTATTCCAACTATAACCCTGGGTGTTATACACATAGTGAGCACACGGTGTCAACAAATGTTTTGCCATGCCATTAGCAAGAGCAATCAGCTTTCCACTGTGCAGTCTCAGTGCCCTGTTGCTAGAACTTGACTGCTAAGCCAATCCAACATAGCTAAGGTTTTATAGTGAGCTACAGCTCACTTTTTAGAACTAAATTCCATGTTACTTAATCTTTAAGTTTGTATTATATATTAGCCCAGGCTGGCATAACAGAATACCAGAAACAGGATAGCCTAAACAGCAGAAATTTATTTTCTCACATTTCTGGAGACTGGAAATCCAAGATCAGGTACCAGGTTTGCTTTCTGGTAAGGCCTCTCTTCCTAGCTTGCATATGGCTCTCTTCTTGCTGTGTTGGTACCTGGCCTTTCTTCTGGGAACTCTCAGAGACAGAGACAGAGAAATCTCTGGTGTCTCCTCCTCTTCTTATAAGAACACACTCTTATTGGATTAAAGCTCCACCCTTCTGACCTCACTTAACCTTTATTACCTTATTATAGCCCCTATCTCCAAATACTGTCAAACAAAAGGTTAGGAGTTCAACATATGAATTTGGGGAGAGGCACAATTCAGTCCATAACAGATTATAACAGGCAACCAAAATAACATGGCTAAAATAGATAGACCCCTGGCATAGAAATAGATATTTCCCTAGCATAATGTGTGCCTAAGAAATAATTATTGATCCAAGTTCCTTCTCCTTATTCCTCCATTAGCTATACAATATATTCGTTAGGTTGTAGATACTGAAAGAGGCTACCTGTATTTCACCTGGCATAAAGAGAAGAAGGCAGCACCAGAACAATATTTCCCTTTAGGTATTTCATACATTCATTTTGCTCATGTTCCATTTAACATTGGAAGAAACATTTTCCTCTAAACATAATCTAGTATGAAAGTTTAGAGCACAGAATCAAAAATGTGTAAGAAGAAAAATCATTCATTTCTTCCTGGTTAAATGGCATAAACTGAAGCAGCTCTAAACTTTCTGTTATGAATATGATGATACAGAATAATAGGAACATCATAAAGATTTTTATAAACTATGTGAAAAAAATAATGAACTAATATTTAAATTGAACTTCTCCCAGATCTATCATCAGTTAGAAAAAAGGGTGATTCAGATTCCGGAGCATGGTAACACGTGCCCCAGCTTCTACTGGGAACCACATCCTTAGAGTGAATGTCTGTCGAGACTGCTCTGGCTGAGACTCAGGCACTGCTAGGCTGGAACCCAGTAATAGGATTAAGAAGAAAAATAGAGCAAAAAGGGAGAAGTGATGTGTGTTCCTGTGTGTATATGTCATTTACTATTTCTGCTTTCCAGCCTCAAAATGTCATTGCTGTCTTTGTCACTTCTATTCTGTTTGTCCTTGACATTGCATGCCTTTTTAAATCTCTTTACTTACATCTTAGTAGAGATTCAGGAAAGGGTGGAAGTAAACATGTGTTCATTTCTACATGGTATAATCAATTTGTATTTCACTCAGAATAAACTTATTTAGATAAAGAAAATAAAGATACCAATCACTAGGAGCTGGATATTACATAACCAGCTGCCAACTTTTGCGATGGCCATTAGTTTCCAACCCTTTAATTTCACATTAAAAGAGAAAAGCTAGGTATGCACAAAAATAAACACAAACAGAGAATACAAACAATTAGATAACTTGTTCAAAAAAGGAAATGTAGAATCCAATGTATGTAAAAGAAACCATGTAGGATCTGCTCTGATTTCTTCTCT